>LGRX02010959.1:0-17562 GCA_001247695.2 Cymbomonas tetramitiformis
TTAGAAAAAACCTTATTTTTTTCTCATAACTCAAGTTTGAAATACCTCAACTCAGGTTTGGTTTCACACAGGGGGAGGGGTACTGGGAATGGGAATGGGAACTTCCATATAGAACACATGGAATCTGCAAAACGGGAATTCCCAGTGGGAATTTTAGAAAAAACCTTATTTTTTCTCATAACTCAAGTTCGAAATACCTCAACTCAGGTTTCGTTTCACACAGGGGGAGGGGGGTACTGCGAATGGGAATGGGAACTTCCATATAGAACACATGGAATCTGCAAAACGGGAATTCCCAGTGGGAATTTTAGAAAAAACCTTATTTTTTCTCATAACTCAAGATTGAAATACCTCAACTCGGGTTTCGTTTCACACAGGGGGGGGGTACTGGGAATGGGAATGGGAACTTCCATATAGAACAAATGAAAAATGGAAAACGAATTCCAAGTGGGAATTTTAGAAAAAACCTTATTTTTTTCTCATAACTCAAGTTTGAAATACCTCAACTCAGGTTTGGTTTCACACAGGGGGAGGGGTACTGGGAATGGGAATGGGAACTTCCATATAGAACACATGGAATCTGCAAAACGGGAATTCCCAGTGGGAATTTTAGAAAAAACCTTATTTTTTCTCATAGCTCAAGTTTGAAATACCTCAACTCGGGTTTCGTTTCACACGGGTGCAGGAATGGGAATGGGAACTTCCATATAGAACACATGGAATCTGCAAAACGGGAATTCCCAGTGGGAATTTTAGAAAAAACCTTATTTTTTTCTCATAACTCAAGTTTGAAATACCTCAACTCAGGTTTGGTTTCACACAGGGGGAGGGGTACTGGGAATGGGAATGGGAACTTCCATATAGAACACATGGAATCTGCAAAACGGGAATTCCCAGTGGGAATTTTAGAAAAAACCTTATTTTTTCTCATAACTCAAGTTTGAAATACCTCAACTCCGGTTTCGTTTCACACAGGAGGGGGGGTACTGGGAATGGGAATGGGAACTTCCATATAGAACACATGGAATCTGCAAAACGGGAATTCCCGGTGGGAATTTTAGAATAAATCATATTTTTTTCTCATAACTCAAGTTTGAAATACCTCAACTCAGGTTTCGTTTCACACAGGGGGGAGGGGTACCGGGAATGGGAATGGGAACTTCCATATAGAACACACGGAATCTGCAAAACGGGAATTCCCAGTGGGAATTTTAGAAAAAACCTTATTTTTTTCTCATAACTCAAGTTTGAAATACCTCAACTCAGGTTTGGTTTCACACAGGGGGAGGGGTACTGGGAATGGGAATGGGAACTTCCATATAGAACACATGGAATCTGCAAAACGGGAATTCCCAGTGGGAATTTTAGAAAAAACCTTATTTTTTCTCATAACTCAAGTTTGAAATACCTCAACTCAGGTTTCGTTTCACACAGGGGGAGGGGTACCGGGAATGGGAATGGGAACTTCCATATAGAACACATGGAATCTGCAAAACGGGAATTCCCAGTTGGATTTCTAGAACAGTTCACGGCTTCCCGCAATGATACGTTAGGTGGTGCAAACACGCAGAAGGCGCGACGTGCACAGCCGGAAAGTCCGAACTGGCGTAGTATTTTGTGATATTATCAGAAAGTGCTCGCGAAAACGGCTACAACCGCAACCCCTCGACATTCCGTCGCTCGCTCTGCAAGAGCCGCAGACTGCAGGCGCGTGATGATCTGCTTCCTCGGTGTGAGTTGCCGCTGCGCTTGCCATTTCCGTCAACGCGAGATGACAACATGCTTGTTTTATGAGAACAGTTTTATTCCTCTTATGCACTAGGTTTGCTGTGCGCTCATTCCCCACAGTGAAGCAAGGCGCTTCGGCAGTTGTGTGTGGCCGCAGCCCTAGGAAAACAGAGCCCTTCCATACGTATGGACTGTCGTATGGATACCATATGGATGCCATGTGGACAGCCGTATGGACCACAAGGCCGAAAAACTCGTAAAGTGTTAAAAAGCGTACGGACTACGTCGTTCGTGTAAATATGTCCCATGGATTGCATGTGGACAACGTCTGGAATCCATATGGACTCCATGTGGACATTGTATATCGTCCACATGGCGTCCATCCGCATGGACGGTTAGCGGAAAGACCGTATGGATACCAAGTGGAAGTCTCATGTATTTCATATGGATATCGCATGGATTACGTACGGAAACCATGTGGACTAAACACGGAAAGGACAGCAAGACGAATATTGCATACATACGGATTACGTATGTCCGGCCCGCGGAACACTACCTTCATACGGGTGAAATGGCTATCTTAAATCAATACATACAGAGGGACTACATGGTCCATCCGGATGGAGTGCGCATGTACATGTATATCCCCTACAGATCTGCAACCCTTGGGAAAGCTTTCCATAGGCATGGAAACGGGTGAAAACCCTATGGAAAAGCCCTATGGAAAAGGGAAAATGGATACTGGAGGTTATCTCGAAAACAAAAATTTTGAGTTTCCATCCCTATACTCACCCTTGGGAAGGTTTTCATTATTTTCCAGGGCATTCCATAGGGTGATTGTGCTTTCCATAGGGTTTTCCAAGGCATTCCATAGGGATGATTGTGGCGTCCATACCTATGGAACGTTTTCCATAGGGATGGAAGGAATCGTATGGAAAATATCGTATGGAAAACCCTATGGAAACCCAATGGAAAGTCCTGGAATATCAAGCGTTTTCCGTACCTATGTCATCCTTATAGCATTCCTATGGAAAGCCGTATGGAAAACCCTGTGGAAAAACACACGGATATGTTCCATCCCTATGATCACCCTATGCTGGCCCTATGGAACCTAATAGGTCATACCTATGGAAATCTTTTCCCCAGGCATGGTACCCCTTGGGAAACCTGTTTCCATACGGACGGTGTACCTATGGAAGCGAATTCCATAGGCATGGTATCCCTTGGGAAGCAATCTTCCATACGGTCGATATACCTATGGAACATTTTCCACAGGTATGGTATCCCCTGGGAAAGATCTTTCCATACGGACATTATGCCTACGGAAGACGGGCCCATACACTTAGCGTCCCTTGGGAAATAGGTTTCCATACGGCCGACATACTTATGGAAAGGTTTTCCACTGGGTGGCTCACCTTTGGGAAAGATTATTCCATAGGATGGCTATACCTATGGAAACACAATTCCATACGTGCTGTATACTTATGGAAAGGTATTCCATACGGATATTATACGTATGATTCCGTTAACAGCATCAGGAGTATACCTATGGAAACGCTTTCCGTAGGGTGACCCGCCCTATGGAATTCATATTCCATACGGTTATTATACTTATGGAGAGCATTTTCCACAGGTGTACTATACCTACGGAAAGCTTTTTCCCCAGGGATACCATGCGTATGAAAACCGTATATTATAGGTATGGAAACCATCTTTCCCTGCGTATGTTATCCGTATGGAAACTATTTACTATAGGCATAGTATAGGTATGGAACCAGTAGATATATATGGTTTCCATAGGCACGGTATAGGGATAATATCGGGATGCTATACGTATGGAACTTAATTAATATTTACTTTCCATAGGCACAGTAGTGGGGCAGTATAGGGATACTGTACGTGTAGCGTGTGTAGCATACATATTGCACATTAGCAACATGCAGTGTGTTCACTATGTTTCCACTATGCGAGATAAACAAAATACTCGAGCATCTTTACTACGATTAACATGTATCTAGCTAGGCAGAAAGGAATACGAATGGGACTATCAAATTTTATCATACCAACGAATACACAAAATTATGTTCTACTCGTGCACTTTCTATTTACAATACGCAAAATAATGTTCTTCTCGTGCTCTTTCTATTTACAAGATGCCAACCTAAACGTTGACGTTGTACTCGAGGCCGTCGATTTTCTCCATCTCGCTTCGCTCCAAAACAACCGATCTAAAATGGAAAGTAAAGAGCCAACACTTAGTAAAATAGCGGAAACGCACAAAAGAATATTCTATTGAAAACATAAAGGACTTATCAACCTAGAATGTTTGAAGGGATGCTTGAAGTTGACGTTGTACTCGAGGCGGTCGATTTCCTCCATTTCGCCCTCCTCGAAAACAGCCAATCTGAAAAGGAAAGTAAAGAGCCAACACTTAGTAAAAAGCGGAAACGCACAAAATAAACCTTTATTGAAAACATAATTAACAACCGAGCAACCTCAAATAAATGCGAATATGAACGCGAGATGAAAACCTAATATGACTTCGCCACGCGAACGTTTTCAGCGGATCTGAAAAACGAAACCAACCAACTAACGTTTAGTAAAGAAGAAAGAAAATAGCAGTCGTCAACGAAAGAAGCAAAGGAAAGTAAAAGGGGGATGTGGAGTGAGTTGGATTTGAACCAACTATTTCGAGTGCAAAGGACTCGCGGGAATTTCCCGTTCACTCCTAGTCAAAGTTTCACGCATGCCAAGTATGAGCGCGCGAAGCACACACAAAATAATACACACGCATAACCAAAACATGCACTGCAAACCAGTGCCATATTGCAACCTGTGAGAATTAAAAATATCACAGCACGCAACTCACTGGCGAGGCTGCTGCAACATTGCTGACGGCGAACTGTGAAGAGTGCAATAACGTGAGTTTGAACTTGACCGTTCAGAAAAATCGAAGTGCTCAAAAACTTTGCCGTTCAGAAGTCACATCGCATCGGATCGACTCGTCATGCGAGCACGATCGACGATGACGACGATGATGACGATGCGATGTCTCAGACTCTCAGTGACATTGCATCGGAGATAAACTGGGATTAAATGTAATCAACCCTTCGTAATGGTCTAGAGGTGGCCGTCGTTCTCAGTCTCAATCGAACCTATGAGATCCCGATTTTTTTTGAAGTTCCAGAAATAAAATCTCGACTAGCCAAAACAGCGCATACAGGCCGCAATTTTGTTTTTTTGCCCCCCTCGTCAGTGAACAAATGGTTTGTTTTCTTGGGGGTGATCGAACAAGCTCATTTTATTTGGGGGGTTTTTGGCGGCGGTAGGGGGTCTTCCATAGGGGTTTCCATAGGGATAGGCTCTGGATTTCCCATAGGGCACACCACTTTTTCCACAGGCTCCGGATTTTCCATAGGGTACATTGGTGATGTTTTTTAACCTGTTTCCAGGCCATTCCACAGGTATGGACGCCACAATCATAGGGATGATCTCTGTGGCATTCCTTAACAGTGTAATTCTGCATTTTCCATAGGCATTTTCCAAGTGCGGCGTGTTGCTGTTGTAGGGTCCAAAAAGGGCCTGTTTTAATCTGCCCTATTTTTCATTTTTTTAATTCCATCCCTATAAATAACCTATGGAATCCCGAAAATGGGGTGAGCCAACCTATGATCACCCGGTGGAAACGATTTCCATTGGGGCCTGTGGCAAATTTTCCAGAGCCATTCCATACGATTTTCAGATAGGGGATTTAAAAGTGCCCTATGGAAAGGTTTTTGCCCTATGGAAAGCCAATGGAAATGCGTTCCCATAGGTTTTACATAGGGTTTTTCCATCCCTGTGTAATTATTTCCAGCCCTACGGACGCCACTATTATAGGGTTAACACCTCGACCGTTCATAGAATATCAACCCAATATCCCTATGGAAAGTTCAAGTTATTTTCCCATAGGTTGTATAGGGTGGGCATCCCTATGGAACCAGAATACAGCATTCCTAACGTATGTCCACCCTATGTCCACCCTACGTTCATGGTATGGAAGGTATTGAACACCTTCCATAGGGATGTCATTGGGCGGACCGCCCTATGGAACACATCGTATTGTTTCCATGCCTATGCCCACCCTACGCCCACCCTATGACCACCTCATGATCACCCTATGCCTAGCAAATGAAAAGTTAAAAAGGAAGCAACGGTTCCAAGTAGTCATGCGTGCTGGTATGGATGGTGTGTTGTGGGCCGTATTAAACAACCACGGGGTCGACATGCCACCATGTCCTTGCACCGTGTGCCGACTACAAGTTGAAAAACCTCTTCGAACGATACAACGACATACGAAGCTATACAAGAGATGGCAAGGAGCGGTATACATGGGGAAAGTAGTAGTGAAGACGATACTTCAAGTGATGACGGGGGTGACCGTAATGGTGGTGATGGTGGTTCCCTTGGAGGTGATGATGACATGGAAGATGCCAATGCAGAAGCGGACGAAATTCTCCAGGATCATTTGAGAAAGCTGGAAGAACATTGTGCCCGTCTCCTAAGTCCTGCTGCCAACGATGAGGATATGGATAACCAAGAGGTACCCCTCTTTCTGTATTTCCCAAGGGTGGGCGTACGTATGCCAACAGGTGGGCATAGGTTGGGAAATCGTTGAACGTTTCCATAGGGTGGGAACAGGCATTCCCAGAGGCGGGTATAGGTAGGGCGCTGGGTAAGTATGCCTATGGAAAGCATTGGACGTTTCCAGTGGGTAGGCATAGGGCGAGCATTGGGCGGGCATAGGTTGGGAAAACATGGAATGTTTCCATAGGGTGGGCCTAAACATTCCCAAGGGCGGGTATAGGTGGTTCACTGGGTAGGCATGCCTATGGAAAGCATTGGATGTTTCCATAGGGTCGGCATAGGGTGGGCATAGGACGGGCATAGGGTGGACATGCGGAGGGAAATGCCTTTTTTTTATTTTGCAGTTCCTGTAAAGTTGGGGATGCCTCTCGTGATTTCACAGGTCGTTGATCACGTCTATGCCGAGAAGGTTTCAACAATGCATCGTCTTGTCATTGATCTGCTGGAAACGAAATCCGAGCACAATGCTACCCAATCCATGTTTGATCAAATCTTCAATCTCATGCGGCAAACGGTGATTGGCAACGTTGACATCATCGGCAATCAGAGACGAAATGGTTTCCCGACCTCCTTCAAACAAGCTTTGTCTATGTGGAAGGATTTTGCCCTGCCGTACCATACCGCCGACGTTTGCAGGAATGAATGCATGATCTTCACTCCGGGCCGGCATGACGACCTTACCCAGTGCCTCCATTGCCACAAACTTCGGTGTCACCCCAGCTCTCGACGTAACGGACGGCTTATTCCGGGAAAGCCGTACAAGGTATTTAGGTTTTGGCGCTTGGACGAACTCCTGCCGATGCTATATTTGATACCAGAGATGGCCGAGCTCTTGGTATCATGGAAGATAACTACACCCGCGGAGAACGACGATCTGCCGGTTGTGACTACGTTTCATCGTAAGTGTATCCCTCCCACATGCTCACCCTATGCCCACCCTATAACATCCCTATGATCACCCTATGTCCACGCTATAACATCCCTATGATCACCCTATGTCCACCCTATGCTCACCCTATGCCCAATTCACAATTGCCTTGCATCCTATGTTGACCCTATGCCCACCCTATAGCCGCCCTATGTCCACCCTGTGCCCACCCTATGCTCACCCTTTGGAAAGTATGTGTTGCAGGTACGGCGAGCTTCTGAAAATTTATAGCATCCCGATTGGCAGGAAACAATTTGTTTTCCTCAAAGTAAGATGGTTTCCATTGAAGGCAGCATTTCAAGATACCGTGGCGAACAATATGATGTTGAGGTCGGACTTGCCATGGGACCTTTCCGAGGTTTTCATCCAAGCATTTGAGATTGAGTGCTTGGTGTGCATTGTACCCATTCCATGGAACTTTGACCGGTTCATCACGACCAAGAGAATTCCAGCTGGACGACCCGATGCAAATAGGTTGGTATATTATCTCGGCGAGCACAAACTCGGTTTCAATGATCCACCATGGAGATATGATAAAGACAAGATGATGCTCATACTAGATAGGCATGTAGATTTTGTGGGCGACTTACATGACGAATAACTTGTTCCGATTTCATAGATGGAATTATTCTGTATATTAATATGTATATATGTAGTAAAAGCCCTATGGAAAGCCTGGATATATCATGAATCATCACCCTATGCTCACCCTATGAAACCTGAATGGTTATACCTATGGAAACCCTTTCACAGGTACGGTATCCCTTGGGAAACATGTTTCCATACGGATGATATACCTACGGAAGACCTTTCCACTGGGTGGCTCACCCCTGGGAAAGCTCATTCCATAGGCTGGCTATACCTATGGAACTCGGTTCCATACGTACGGTATACGTGTGGAAACGTATTCCATATGGATACTATAGGTATCGACTTTGCCACCTGTATCAGGAGTATACCTACGGCATGCTCACCCTGTGTTATCCCTATAGCTAACCCTATGGAAACCCCTATGGAATTACGTCTTTATTGACCGAGAATACGCAGAATGAATTGTATATTTCCATAGGTATACTATCCCTATGGGGGCCCTATGGAAAGCCCTATGGAATTACGTTGATATTCCCGAGAATACGCAGAGTGAATTATACGTTTCCATAGGCCTACCATACCTATGGCATCCCTATGGAAGGCCCTATGGAATTACGACTTTATTCCCGAGAATACGCAGGGCGAATTGTACATTTCCATAGGTGTACTATCGCTATGCCCGCCCTATGGAAAACCTTGTGGAAAACTCATAGTATACGCTAAGTTTCCATAGGTGCGCTATCCGTACGCCCGCCCTACGCCCGCCCTTGGACATGCCTATGGAAAGCGTATGGGAAAGTTATATTTTCCATAGGGCTTTCCATCGGCCCCCTATGCCTATAGCCGCCCTATGGAAGGGTTTACATTTTCCATAGGGTTTTCCATAGTCCTGGTTATGCCTATAGTCGTCCTATGGAAATGTTTACTTTTCCATAGGGTGATTATACGGCCTTCCATGCCTATGGAACGTCCTTTTCCATAGGCATACAGCCCTATAGAAACCCTATGGAAACTCCAAAAGGGGGTATCCCTATGGAAATACCCTATGGAAAACTTTCCAAGCCTTTGGAAAATATTTCCAGATTTTCCCGAGCGTTCCCAAGGGCGGGCATAGGGAGGGCACAGGGATGACATGCCTATGGAAAGCTTTCCCAAGGGTTGCAGATCTGTAGGGATCATGCATGCGAAAACAGTGTGGAATATGAATATTACACGCATGGACGACGTATGTCCGCCTACTGGACCACGATTTACATACGCTTGGAAAGGCTAAGTTTTCTAATGCACAGGGAGGGACTGCATAGTCCATCCGGATGGAGCACGTATGTACATGTATAGCATGCATGCAAAAACCGTATGGATTGTTAATATTACACGCATGGACCACATATGTCCAGTCACTGGACTGCGTTATACATACGCGCGGAAAGACTAAGTCTTCTAAATACATGTGGAGGGATTATATGGTCCATCCGGATGGAATACGTATGTACATATATAACATGAATGCGAAAATCGTGTGAACTGTCCATAATACACGGATGGACCAAGTATGTCCACCCACTGGACTCCTACTTACGTACGCACGGACGGAGTAAGTATTTTAAATACACACTGAGGGACTATGTAGTCCGTCCGGATGCAACCGCCATTTTTTATTTAATACGCATTGTAAACGTATATGGACTCCCTAGGTATATCCAGTGGACTACGTGGTACGTACGCTTGGAAAGTGGTTTACAAACAAGGAACTGCTGCGGGTTCCATCCGGATGGACTATGCAGTTCCTTCCAGTGGTCCATCCGGATGGACTGCATTGGTTTGTACACATAGCACCCGTGTATGCTTTACGCGAACTGCAGGAAGGACATTCAGGATGTTCAAACATGTTTTGCAAATATATAATACATATGTTTTACAACACTGTCACCTGCCCTTTTTTTTTGCTGCAGGCGGGCTACCGGTAGCTTTTCGTTTCCCCTTGGCCCTTGCCGGAGATTCGGCTGCTGCCGCATTCTTTGCCGGAGAATCGGCTGTTACTACGGCTACAACCGCTTTGGCCGCTTTGGCACCCTTAGGGTGGGCTCCCGCACTCCCATCAGATTGTGCTTCCTCCTCCTCAACGACTTCCCCATGCGGTTCACCGTCATCAACTTGTTCCGGCGGTTCGTGCAGCGATCTGTTTGTCAAGTTCGAGGTCCCATCGGAGTCTTCAGCCTCCTCCGAAGGCTTTGTTGAATCATCCTGCTGGTCGGAAGTCCCCCGCGGAGCCGGATCCAGTTTCAGGTTGTCCGCCTTCTTTTTTGTCATCTTTTTGTAGTGCTTTGTGCTGTTCGCGTGTCGGAGGTTTGAAGCCAGGACCCTGGTGCGTACACGAGGGTGGTCAGTACAGTCCGTGCGTACGGTCAGCGTATGGACATACTTGTAAGATATGCAAACAAAAGTAATATGCAAACGGGTTATTTACTTACCAGCAAACAGCTTTCGATTCGCAGAGGGACGAGGGAAGATGCTCCAGCACGTCCCTCGTGACTTTGTTTTCCACGCACTCCAAGACCGCGTCTATGCCCTCCTCGTGCAGAGCCATAAGCCTCTCCACGGGGTGCATATCCTTGGCCTCGCCCTCCACGACGAATGAAAGGTACACCTCCGCATACCCGTCCGGGACACGTAGCCCCGGAACGTTGACTGACTTGACTCCCCCCTGCTTCCCCATCGTTGCCACCACCCCTTGTGCCAACACGTATGACTTCATCCCTTTATCCGACACCTTGTTGGTGTGGATTGTGTCCCCAATCGGAAGGCAATCCGATTGGGGAGACGCGAAAATGTCGACCACGCTGCCGGTAATCAGTGGTCCGCTGCTGGCGGGGACAGCCTTCGGAACGACCTGCAAAATACCGACACATACATCCCCCTCCCCCACCCAACCTGTCAGCTTGTCCATACGCAGTCCGTACGGGTGCCACAGGCAGTACCCTAAAGAAGGACCCAGCAGTGGACATTTTGCAACACTTTGTTGCGTGTGTAAGACACACTTACCTTCGGCTTTTCCTCCGCTTTTACCACCACCTTTTTCTCCTGTAGAAAATTGTCCGGGACGGCGGCTCCCTGGATGTCGTAGAAGGCGTCGTGCACGGGGCCTTCAGTGGGGACTTGACCGTTCTTGCATGCCTTGGCGAAGGCGATCACCGCCTCCGTTTCCTCCGCGGTTGGCCACTCGGACCGGTGGTTGAGGCGGAATTTCTCAGCGGGCCCGTTGTACCTCACAAAGTAGCCGTCCGGGAACTCGGCATTCTGCTTGTACTTCCATCTCCCCGGACCTTCCCCCTTGTTCTTCAGGTACGACAGTCGATTGGTTATGTACGCCCGAATTAACCTGGCGGGGATGGTGGGATGCCGGGACTCGACGTGCTTAGCGACTTTTGAACACTGTGCATGTCCAACGGTCTGCGCAGTGCCGTACGCGAGGGTCCCGTTCTCCTGCCACTCCGTAATCACTGCGCGGCAATCGAACTTCATGTTGTTTAGTTCCTCCACCCCGGGATCCGGGTGCTGGCTGGGGGTAGGGGCCCGGTGGGCTGTGGGTGGGGACGATGATCGCCAAGGAGCACGACGTCCGTCCGTACGGACGGCTTGTTAAAAGCTTGATGCCTTACTAGATGGGGGCCTCTATCACGAAAGCTTCTGCAACAGAAATCCAAATCCCCGAACAAAGTGAGGAAGATGAAGGCCGCACACTTGATCGTTTCTCTCACTTCTGGATTACTTGCTGCAATAGCAGCAACGGAGAATGAAAATGGCGACGTGCTTCGACCTCAGTATGCAGCCTTCGTGGGCGAGCTCTCCGTGATTGTCCGCGAGATGACAAGCAGCAAGTTGCTGCCAGATGTGCGTCCCCAACTTAATTTCCAATGTCCGTGCGTGGGGAGGTAATGTTCCGTACGTACGGCATATGGATACATGCGGACGGACAGATGACCCTCACTTATTCCGTGTCTATGGACTAATATGTCCACACGTTTGTTGCAGGAGATGGATAAATTGCAGGCCAAAGTGATCGCCTTGAGGGACACGATGGAAAAGGCAAACTCGCCTGAAGACTTGGTGATCATGTCGCATTTGCTCGTTCATATTATTGAGCAGTTGAAGGACAACGGCCCGGCAAGAGAGTTATGGATGTTTGTCTTCGAAGACTACTACGGAAAATTGAAGAGATCGATCAAGACACGTGCGCACCCGGTCGCAAGCATGATGAAGGGTCTGGAATTGCAACGGATGGTGAACATGGTGAAGGGTATTAAACAATTCACCACGACCGGTCGAGCACCCTTGTACCGACCCCCACCTAAGCAGCCGATCTGGACGAGCAAAGCGACCGGGAACACCAAGAGAGTGAGGCCATCCAAAGGTATGCTTGCTCCTCGAGACCTTGGTGATGTGACGGCTTTCAAACCTTTTATTTCGGTAGGGAAGAGCATGCATATCCGTTATCTGCTGTCCAAATTATAGGTCCGTACGTGTGTTTTTATGTGTCCCGACGTATGGTAACCGTGTTCCGTACGTGGTCCGCGGGCATTTCTCACACAATTTGACATGTTATTGTTTCGTCGGGTGCAGACGATGAAGAGAAAATCCAAGTGTGGCTTCGCAGCGAGTTCCCGTGGTACGATCGTCTGTGCCTGCAGTTCCGGACAAAGCTGGACGAGTACAATAGGTGCGCTAGCCGCACCGTCATGTTTTGACTCTCGTTATTTTGTTGGTACGCGCGGTTCGAACATATTGAGTGCGTAAACTTTACGTATTCCATCCGTACGGACGCAGTTAAATCCGGGTTCCGTACGTACTCCGTACGTTATCCGCATCACGTCCATCCGTGCGGACCTTAACTTACTACACACTTACCGATGCCTATGTGTTCTTCTGACTGATAGGAATGTCCGGCAGCGTGCCCGCCGCCGCCATGGGCGTGGGAGGCGAGCGACACAGCCTCAGTTGGACGCTCCCACATTTCTGGACCCGGAAACATGGCGAAAGTGCCCACATACGGACCAGGTGATACCTTTCACCTTGCAGGAGCAAAGTTTTGCATTGGCTGGTGTAGCCATGTGGATGGAATTTCCCAGTGTCCAAGTCGGGCGCGACGAATTCCGGATACTCGACAAGGATGTCGGGAAGAAGTCTTGCCAACGATACTTCAAGCAAATCTTCAGAAGTCCGGGCAAACCCACCGACGAAGACCGACGGCTCCAGCGTATACCCAAGGATGATGTCGAAGGCAGGCACGTTTCTCGAGAAATCCATCCATTTCAGCATGCTGATTTGATTTGCTCATCCCCACTGGATGGGCCATGGTCGTCGAACGTGGGTAAGGCACTGTCCACACCCACGTCACCCTTGTGTCCGACGTATTCCGTACGTAATCCACACGTCTGGGATACGTCCATGACCGTGGATTACATATGGTCGGCGTGTGGATCACTAAGTCCGCACGGATAAATATCTGATTATGCAATCTATCATTGGTTTGCCCATCCAGGTACGGAGAGATTTTGAAGATTGTCCAGCCGGAGCTGCCTGGCTGCAGTCAACTGCTACTGAAGGCCCGCTGGTTCCCACGAGCAGCAGCGCTTGCAGACGATGTTTCCAAGAACATATTTCTGCGCAATGACATGCCATGGGAAGTAGATCAGCCGTTCGTCCGAGTGGACAGCATTGAGAACCAAGTGTGCATTCAAAGCATTCCTGTCATGCCAAAACGACTTGCTCGTTACACAGGAAACATCGTTCCGATGCACATTCGGCAACGCACTGACCGGCTTTTCATTGTGCTTGATCGGCAAGCGGACTTCTTTCGCGACCTTGGAGACAGCAGCTCTGACGAAGAAGAGTGGAGAGATGGTGTTGATTCTGACGAAGCACCAGAAGATTGATGCCGCCCTGAACTGGAGAATATTTCAGTGTAGGACCGCATGTCCGCTCGTATGTAATATATAGTCCGTATGCAATCCATACGTGTGTACATAGTTTATTTTGTAAATAGCATAACCCTGCGTAAGAGTCACGTAGTCCGTCCGTACGGACGAGTGTATCCAGCTTTCTACGCATAGCATGTTCCCTGCTTATTCCGTGCGCATATGTATATGTCCTTGGCGTCCATCCGCATGGACGGCGCATGCAAATAACACTCCATATCGGAGGGAAGGGGAGGGGACACCCATGCATAGAATGTTCACACGCACCCGTGTCGTTGTCCATACGAAGTCCGTCCGTACGGACAGATAGTCGCGCCCGTGCAAACATGCCAAGGCAGACTCCTTCACGAGGACATATGCTGTCCATCTGCATGGACGGTGCATGCAAATAACACTCCATATCGGAGGGAAGGGGAGGGGACACCCATAGAATGTCCACACGCACCCGTGTCGATGTCCATACGTGATCCACCCGTACGGACAGTTAGTCGCGCCCGTGCAAACATGCCAAGGCAGACTCCTTCACGAGGACATATGCTGTCCATCCGCATGGATGAGCATGCGAAAAACACCACATAGCAAATTTGGCCTTGAAAAGCACCCCATGGCGTGTCCATAGGCGGTCCATGCGCATGGACGGCAAGAGTCCATACGCATGGAAGGTGCAAACGGGCTCCGACTGCGAAATACACATGTCCTTAGGTAATCCATGCGTATGGACGAGGTAAGGACGACTGGTCAGGCTGGACAATCAGATGGACACCATGAGTATAGTATTTTGGGTGTACCCAAGGGAAAGTCCAAAATGTTCAGCGTTTCCGTCCGTACGGACACATTGCGGAAATTCGGACGGATTGCATATGGACAGAAAAAACCTTCAAAACGTTTTGACATGTGATGTCCATACGTATGGACCTTTTCAAAAGCGTACGGACTCCCAGTCCGTCCGAAAACCGTCCGGGTGGACTATGATAGTCCATCCGGATGGAACGGCTTCGTTTTTCTAGGGCAGGTCCGCCGCCGTTCATGCATTCGCGCTGAGGAACCAACGAACTCAGCGCATGGGGTGCATCTGAAACGTGGCCACTATCCCGCTGCCGTAGACATTTAGAGGCCGTAGTCCGTGGAACCTGGTTCCCGCTTGGGATCAAACCCAACGGTCTCGCTAACGGGGCGTCTGTGCCGCAGGGCACTCTACACAGGCTGCTGCGGTTGTTTTGTTTTCGAACTAGAATTGTTTTCTTCAGATGACATTAGCATCGACTGTGCCAGACCCTTAGGTGCAGCGCAGGTTGTTCAAGGTTATAGCTATGTGAGGGGCTGCAGTCTCAGCGGGATACCCCCGCTGAGCTCAGGTTGAACTCCTGACAGCCCCGTCTCGGGCGCACACCCGACTGTGCATTGCGCAGTCGGGTGTGCGCCCGAGACTTGGCAGGATGCTCGCATAGCATTGCGCAGGGAAACAAATGATAGGTTTTAGGACAACGTATGCATATGCACAACAGAGCATATATGCATAGCACGTGCACGTGCACAGCACCGCACGACACATCACAACAATTGCATCTGCATACCAATACCACAGCAGAGCGCAGCAAGGCATTCGCATATATGTACATCACATCATGTACAGTGCGGGCCCGATTTTAAGCAACAGCCATTTTCGATCCAGCCTCCAGCCCTCGATTGCTTATATCGAAAATCGCGAAATTTCCAGCCTCCCAGCGATTTCGGTTTTTTCGTTTGCTTAAATGGATCTAACGACCCGAAATTAATTCGCGGGACCCAGGGGCACCCAGCCGATTGAACTGCTTAAAACTGGCCAATCGCGCACTAAGAAATGTGTCACCAGCCCCCATTGAGGCAGCTGCGATTGCTTAGCCCATTGCTTAGAAGGAGAAAAGAGAGCCAAAAGTCGCGTTGTCCGTAGACGAAAGGCTCGTTTTGAAAGGTTGTTCCTCCCCCTGTTTTGAAAATGTGTATGTATACATAATCATCATGGAAATTGCAACCATTTTATTTTTGCAATCGCACACTAGTAGAAAGCACTATGGCCCATCTGATTGCCAAGGAGCTGCGAGAATTGAAACAGTTGTGCGACGAGGGAGTCTTGACACCGGATGAGTTTCAGAAGGAGAAGAGGTCTTTACTACTCTCCAAGAGTGACAACCGACGTGAAAGCCATGCTAGCCATGCAATTTGCGTGTCTGACCAACAGGATGACGATAGTGAATCTGATAGTGAAGTGCCCGAGCTTGTGGATGACGACTCGGACTCTGACTCTGATGAGCTAAAAACAACAAAAATGCCCATTTTCGTGATCTCGATCCAGAGGGCTGGAATTGCTTAACGGGGTTGGCCAAAAATCCAGCCTTTTTGCAAAGGCTGGAAATTGCTTAATTTTTGAGAATTCCAGCGCTGGTTGCTTAAACGAGTGTTGCTTAAAATCGGGCCCGCACTGTATGGCCCAGTGTTGTATGCCCCACCGCTATATGCCCAACTGTATGCCCCATCGCCGTATGCTTCACCGCTATATGTATGCCCCAACTGCATGCTCCAACTGTATGCCCTAGCGCTGTATGCCCCAGCAGTATGGTCCAACACTGTATGCCATTACACCATAACACACCACACCACAACTTTTACGTTTGCATAACACCAGAGCATATAATTTATGCATAGCACGTGCATAATAACACCTCACAACACATCACAACATTTGCATATGCATATCAACACCCCAACAGAGCGCAGCAAGGCATTTGCATAGGTATATCATAACACAGCACAACATATGTATATCACAGCACAGCGAAACAAATGCATATGTATATCACTGCACCGCACTGCACAATAACACAACATTTGCATATGCATATCGCAGCACAGCACGCCACTTGCATATATATATATACGACACAGCACAACACTGCATTGCCATATGCATATCAGTGCAAAATACAACATAAGCACATGCATAGCATAATAGAACAACACAACACAGCATAGCACAACAAAACCACCCCTCACACACGGTTGTGCACTTCCCGTTCCAGGGTGCGCCCGAGACTCAGCGGCATTCCCTGCGCAGCATACCACAGGATAGCATAGCACACCATATGGTTTGCGTAGCATAATCGTCCGTGTGCGCACGGCACAGTGGCGGGACTGAGGGGGTGTAGTCTCAGTGGGCTACCCCCACTGAGCTCAGGTTGAACTCCTGACAGCCCCGTCTCTGACGCAGACTCGATTGGGCACACTCGGCTGTGCACTGCCTAGTCGAGGGTGCGCCCGAGACTCAGCGGCATTCTTGCACAGCATACAAAGGGATATCACACGGTGGATGTGGCTCGCGCAAACTAATTTTTCCAAAAAGTTTTTTGCTCTCAATTGGCTCCATGGACACCTTTCAAGCATGGACTATCCAAGGTTGTATATATATATCACATCATGTATGCCCCACTATTGTATGCCCCACCGCTATGCCACCCTGGGGCATACCCCTGGGGCATACACCCTGGGGCATACACCTTGGGGCATACACCCTGGGGCATACACACCCTGGGGCATACACCCTGGGGCATACCCCTAGGGCATACACCCTGGGGCATACCCCTGGGGCATACCTCTGGGGCATACCCCCTGGGGCATACCCCTGGGGCATACACCCTGGAACATACCCCTGGGGCATACACCCTGGGCATGGGGCATACC
>LGRX02010959.1:17894-39202 GCA_001247695.2 Cymbomonas tetramitiformis
CATACAGCCTGGGGCATACGCCTGGGGCATACACCCTTGGGCATACCACTGGGGCATACACCCTCGGGCATACACCCTGGGGCATAACCCTCGGGCATACAACCTGGGGCATACCCTTGAGGCGTACATCCATATGGGGCATACACCCGGTCATGCCCTGCCGTTTGTACCTCCCGGTACTTGGGGCATACAAGAAAAGAAAAGAAAAAACCACGCCCATCGGGCGTATGAGTAAATTAATTTCCCCGGCCCTACTCTGGGCCGACCGCCGCAAGTGGCGGTCTTAAAGGGACAATTTACACTGGGTGGTTTTCATCTTTTTCGTCCTCCTGCTTTTCTTGTCTGAGTCTCCTGTATAGCTGGTAGGTGCTGTGTGCGTAGTTCACCGTCAGGTCGTGTATCCTTTGTAGTGCCTGCATGGCCTCTTTTCTATTGAGTCCTAGTTGTTCGAGTATGTCTCGGTTGTGCTTGTACACCGTGCCTGTCCTGCCCACTGCAAACACATGGAGTTTGGCACGGAATCCGTGTCTGCGTAGCAATTGTAGCAGTGGTCCGTATTTCATGTACTTTTCCAAGAGCTTTGGCCCCCATTTTTCATCGTCGGTGTGGGCCACCTCAATGAGGTGTAGGTTTTTGACTCTTGCTGGTGCTTCCTGTTGTGTGCATTCCCACCCGTCTTCTAGGTCCTCCAGGCCCTCTATCATGACTATGTCAACAAAGCTCGGTATGGTGTCGGGCCCATCATTTCTGCCTGGGTTGTCCTTCCCGTCGTGTCTGCATTGCCCTCTGGTGAGTATGTAATTCGGGAGTACCCTCGGCTTAACCCCTGGGTCCCTCTTTTTTCCGGTGTAGGCGAGGATTTTGCACCCTCCTTTCCTATGGTGGTCAAGTATGTATCCGCCCTGTCTGAGAACATTCCTCGCATTTGTGGGTTGTTGCATCCACCTAGGGCGTGCCCTACCCTCATGAGGAAGCCCTTTGCGTAGTCCACCCCTTTGTGTCCACATCCTTCCAGGGTGCACTTTCCGCTTCCTCCGGCTGAGTT
Organism: Cymbomonas tetramitiformis; assembly: GCA_001247695.2. Lineage (NCBI taxonomy): Eukaryota > Viridiplantae > Chlorophyta > Pyramimonadophyceae > Pyramimonadales > Pyramimonadaceae > Cymbomonas > Cymbomonas tetramitiformis. The sequence continues at coordinate 18,940 of LGRX02010959.1, forward strand.
TTTCGCCGAATCATAGTCTTGTGCTGGCAGTATTCTCAGTCTGCATTTGAGTATTGTTTTTCGTGCCGCAAAGGTGGCTATTTTCCAGAAGCCGTTCGCCATTTTGTGGAGTGGCTTGTCTCCCTTGAGGTGTTTCATTGTTTCGTTTAGCCAGCTTTCGGTGGCCTTGCCTTTCTGGGCCGGGGGGGCGCTCCTGCTTTTCGTTCTGGTGTGTATCATGTCATGCTTTTGCTGTTTCCGTCTTGTTCTGGGCAGTGGGTCCTCCACCATCGTGTGGAGTCTGGACTCCTCCGCAACTCGGTCATGGTGAGCTTGCTTTTCGTTTGCCGGCTCCCCTTGAGGTGCTTCCTGCTGTTCAATGAGCTCATTGAGCATCCCAAGAATTTTCTCGTCATTGTGTTCCTCTTGGGTTACCTCAAGCCTCTCCACTAGCTCGTTGAGCTCTTCAAATATTTCTTCCCTGCCAGAGGGTTGAGGTGGTGTCCTTGCGGGTTCGGGGTCGTCTCCTCGGGCGGGGTCCGTTCCGCCTTCCGCTTCCCGGTGTTATTGTTGCTCATGCATTTCTTGCATAAGAAGCATTTCTTCTTCATCCCTTTGTTCCATCATGGCTCTTATTTGCCTGCCCTCCTCGTCTCGGGTCTGGTCGGCTTGTTGCTGCTGGTTGGGTATTGAGTCCCGTATTGTCGCTTGTTCCTCTTCAGTTTGTTGCGCTTGGTCGTGGTGCGCTTCCCACCTGAAAATGTGCTCTGTTTTCAGTTGGTGGGTCCAGGTTGTGGGTTCTCCTTGGAGTTCGGTAATTTTTGCTGAGAGTCTGCTGTTGCCTTGGGCTTGCCTTTCACGGAGTAATGTAGTTACATATTTTTGTACCGCGAGCTTCCCTTTCAGCTCCCTGCTGCCCGAGTCCCCGTCCGGTACCATGGGTTTGACTTTTATTGTTTCGTGATTATCCCACGCTTCCGTAAGGGTCCCTGTAGTGCAGGCCTGCTTGGCTGCTTCGTCGGCTTTTTCGTTTCCCGCAATTCCTGTGTGTGCCTTGACTTTTAGTATTGAGACAGTGTGCCCCGCTGCCACCAATGCCTCAATGTTGACCAGTATGGCATATAGGAGGTCCCTTTGCCGGTGGTGTTCCATGCTGTGGGGTTTCGTTCTCATGTTCTCCAGTTGTCTAATCGAATTGGCACTGTCTGTGCAAATGGTGAGTCCTTGGCCACTTGCCGGAGGCGGGAGCGTCACTGCTTTTTGTATGGCAAGAAGCTCGGCTCTGTTCACCTCTTGGTCCTCACCTTCCCACCGAATCATGTGGGCCTCCCCTCCCCCGGACCTGGGGTCCCATACCGCGGCACCTGAGGCCCATTCTTTGCCTCCTTCTTCAGTTTCGATTTCTCTTTTGCTCCCGTCTGTGTATAGGTACGAGGTTGCCTCGTGTGCTCTTTGAGGGGGGGGTATGTCAGTTGGGCTAGGGTGTCACTCGGGGCTTGGTTCCTGGGGTCCTTTGTTCGGTCTCTTGTCAGTTCCCATCTTCTTCCTTGGGCCCCCGGTTCGTGTTCGGGCCAGAAGTCAGTGGGGTATCTGACAATTTTTGACCTTGCTACCTTGTCCCATATGGTTTGGGCGTCGGCCTGCCTTGCAAGCCTGGTGTGTAGAGTGTTGGCTTCCACCACCTGTTGTACGGTGGGGGGGTGTATGTCCCATTTACCTCCCCTGCTCCCGGGGAGGTGTTCCCATTTGGCTGGTCCTTCTTCCACGTGGAGGTGGCTGTCCTCCCACCAGGTTTCCACTGCTGTCTGTACGTTGTAGCACTGGGGGCAGAGGTCGTTCCGTAGGTGTGGTCCTGCGTTACACATCCTTCCCATTGCATTTGTCATGTGCTTCGTCTTAACTTCCGGAAGTTCGTACCTCTGCCACGGTCTTGTGTCCACCACACAGTCCACGCTGGGGGTGCGTCCTTCTTGGTGCGGTTTGTTTGTGTCGTGCAGGTTCGCTTCCCTCATTGGTTGTCTGACGGCTGTGGTCGTGCGGACCTTGCTTTGCGGGCAGGTTGTGAGTGCCCTTCTTATGTAATCCGCGGCAGCATCTGGGTCTCCGCAGTGGGCCTGCCACCCCGCTTTGTTGGCAACAATTAGTACCCTGAGGTTCCAGTTGCACTGCTTCGCCTGCTGGTGGGTGGCACCCATCCAGTGGTCAGGGGGCAGAAATGTGAATTTGCCTTGTGGTATTTCAAACAGTTCGTGCACTAGGTGTCCTGCATGCGAGTTGTATAGCTTCCTGTATGGGGTCTTCTCGTATGTCGGGTACACCCCGACCCCGAACACTGGGTCTTGAGTGGTGGTGGCCGCAATGGCAAAGTCCAGTGCCTTTTTGAGGTCCTGTGGTGTGTATTCGGGGTTGAATTGGTAGGCCCCGAGCTTCATCCAGTTCGTTGTCCAGGCTGAGCCTCTAGCCCCGAACACTTTGTCTCTGTCATACTTGGCATAGTAAGTCGTGGTGTTGTGGTGAACATTGAGGGGTGAGGCAAATAGTTCAGTGGTAATTCCGAATGCCTGTTGTAGTGCCTTTTGCATCTGTGCAGGGAATATCCAGTGGTTTTGTAGGTTCTTTTTCGTTCCTCCTTTTCTTCTTTGCTCGAGTATCTAATGAGGAGGTGCCCTATTTCCTCCTCGAACGTGGAGACCTGAATCTTATGGTCTTCCCACATTTCGGTGCGTAGTGTGCGTTGGTGTGGGGTTTGGTGGTCTGTGGTACCCACTGCCTGGGTGTACCTTTCGCGTAGCCTGAGAAGCTTTTCTTTCGTGAGGGTGCCTATGTACTTCCCATTTCTGTGGTAGCTGTGGGCGAGCTCCCCTTCCAGCCGCAGTTGGCAGTGGTGCTCCCTATCGTCCACAATGTCCTGCTCCGGGTTGGTTTCTGTCGGGTCCAGGGTAAGGTTTCCCGCATGTAGTGAGGGCCAGGCTTCCCCCAGGTGCGGCCTTCCAGCCAATATTTCTCTGAGGCCTGTAGGGTGGGTCACCTGGGAGCCCCTTGTACGTAGCCTTCTTTTCAGGGTTGGGAAGGTGGTCGCACTCTGGCCTCTTCTCTTGGCAAGTTTTAGGTAGTCGGTTATGGTTTCCCTCGTGCTCCATGAGTAGGAGTCATTCCCCTCCGGGTGCCTCCACTGGGTTCTATATTGCGTCACTAGGGAGCGGGGGTCAGTTGGGTCAACGAGTAGGGTCCTCATTGCCACAATCTCTTTCGGCTTGTCTATCGTTTGGCCCTTCTCAAAGCCCATCCCAATTTTCTCGACCATGGGGTCTATTTCATCTATCCACTTAGTTTGTGGGCGTGTGTGGAGGTCTTGTGGTTCCTCCCCCTCCCTCTCCTGTTCCGGACTGGTAATCTCCGTCTCGTTTATCCTTGTAAGTGGGTGCAGGGAGAGCTGCCTGTGAATCTCCTCTCTGGGGACCATCCTCGCCTCCCATTCCGTCATTTTGGCCTGCAACTGTTCCGGGTTGAGGCGTGGGAGGTTCGTTCGCATTGTGTGGGGGTCCAGTGGTCCCTCAGAGGGCATGCTCCTGTACTGTTGTTTGAGACGCCGGTTTTTGTCGCTGTCATAGAAGTCCCCCGGCTTCGCTATGTCCCTAGGCTGGGCCTCGCACAGGTACGGGTACAGGTGTGCCAGGCCTTTTGCTATGGCACAGCGGTCGGCTTTGAGGGCTGCATCTGTGCATTGTTCTCTGACGTTTGTCTGGCTAATCGCGTGTTGGCCATCTCGAGTGGTAAGGAGCACTAGGTCCGGGAAGTGCGTGAACAGTTTGAGGCACGTCGTGAAATTTATTGTGGTTGGTGTGTCCTTGGGTACCGTGAGTCTGGCGGTTTGGTCTGTGCACACCGCCTGCCAGTCCGGAGGTGCTGGTAGGTCCCCATCCATTATTTTGCCTGCTTTTGTTTTTCTAGTGGTTCCTGCCATCTCTTTGTCAGACTTTCTTCTCGTCGCCTCCTTTAGTTGTTCCATTATCTTCGGTATTGGGGTTTGTAGCTGTCTGAGCATCCCCTCCGTTCCCTGGGGCGTAATATTGTACCTGAGTAGGGCATTGAGTTTCCTCAGCGTGTTGTGTTTCGTTTGGTGCCCCCCCCAGAGTTTGTCTAGGTCTGTGCAATTCATGCGCGTTGTGCAGTGGTATTCTACTAGTCCTCTGGTGGACCTGCTGACATGGGACATCCTGAGTCGTGACTTTAGGTTTATTTGTCTCCACGCCGGGCCCCGTACCGCTCCTCTGTCCTCTTCGCTGTGCATGGCCTCCAGTAGTCCGCTCCAAATCGACTGGGCGTAGACCGCTTGGAGTGGCACCATGCCCAGGCCGTATTGTTCCTTTTCCTGTGTGGTGAAAATGTTTGGTGTTCCGTTGCGGGGCAGGCCCTGTATGTTCTTTGTGGCCCCACCTATTATTTTGTTGAAGTCATCTATTTCGCCCGCTGTATAGAGTCCTAGGTGCAGTCCATACCTGAACTTCCCCAGTATCGCTGAGTGGAGAGAGTATTCTTTTTGGTTCGGCGTTAGCGGGGAGCGCAGTAGGGCTTGTATTCTGTGGTTTATTTCTTCCTTGGCTGCTTCCTTCTCCTTGTCCCACCTGCCGGTGAATGCCAATAGCACCCCCAGGTATTTGTATGTGTCTTCCGGTTTGAGTATCTTGAAGTGGCTTAGTTTACCGTCCACCCCCGGCATTTTGAGGTCTTTATGGAGTTGTTCGGGTATGGAAACCCCATTTTTTTTACCGGTTATGGCTGACTTGGTGAGGTTAATTTTGAGTTCGCTCCACTGTGAGAATGCCTGTAATTTGTTCAGCTGGGCTCTCATGTGGAAAATCGTGGGGCACAGTATGAGCAAGTCATCGACGAATGCTCCTGCTGTTGTTCTGAGAGGTCCCAGTCTTTCCTGTTCCGCTGCATACTTGTGTTGGTATCCATGGTCCCCTACCTCTAGCCATCTTAGCAGCGGTTCCTGGTATATTATGAAGAGGAGGGGGCTCATGCTGTCCCCCATGGAGGAGTCCTCTTTGCACCTGTACCGTTTTGTGGGAGGTTTCCCCACCTACCCTGGTGTACATTGACATGGTGTCGTGGCTTTGTGTGCCCAGGACATCTCGCACCACTTGCGTGAGTTCGTCGGGTATTCCAAGGTATTGCATCGTGTGTAGTAGTTTGCTGTGGTCCACTGAGCCGTACGCATTTTCGAAGTCCACGTACAGACCATGCAGTTCCCGTCCTGAGACATTCGCGCCCTCTATCGCATTGGTTACCCTGGTGAGTTGTCGGAGCGTCTTCCTTTTTTCCCTTGAGCCTTCCTGCGCCTGGGCTAGTATCCCTTGCGTTTCGCAGAACGTGGAGAGCATGTTCGCTATTTGTGAGGTGTACAGCTTGAACACTCCCTCAAGTAGGGCTATAGGCCGGTAATTTTGCTGCAGGGTTACATCTCCTTTCTTGTGGTGGAAGCAAAACGTCCCCTTTTTCCACATGAGGGGGACGTGCTTGCTATTCCACATTTCCAGCATGAGCGCGTGTAATGCGTCATGGAAGTCTTCTGGCATATATTTGAGAATTTCATTCGGGGTCCTGGTGGGGCCTGGTGCTTTGTTGTTATTTAGGGTGTGTACTGCCTTGCTGTAGCCCTGTCGGCTTATTGTGAGGTCCAGTCCCGTGGGGTCTGGTCTTGGCGCTTTTATGAGGCGTTCCCTATGGGTTGGGTCCTCCCATGGTGGGGGCTTCAGGTCGGGCAGGCTACGGTGCTCCATCCTGTATGGTGCTGAATGGGCCATGTGGTCCGCTAAGGCGTTTGCAATGTTCCCATGGCCTACTGTCAGGTTGCCCTCTCTGTCCTGCAGGGCCTGTATGTTTGCTGTGGGGGCATGGCCTGTTTCCTGCGCTTTGGCGTATATCCTTTTGTGGTATCTCTTTTGGTTGTTCCAGTATTCCTTCACCGTTTTGTCGTTGTGCCTTTGCTTGGCTCGTTTCCAGTGCTGTGTGACTATTTTGTGCGCCGCCGACCTTTCTTTTTTGGCCTCCTCAGTGAGCCACGACACCCATCCCTTTGCATCTGCATTGTCTCTGTCCGGCGGGCCTTTCATCTCCCCTTCCTTTAGGCTTTGGAGGGTTGAGTGTTCCGTTTGTAGGTTCCGTAGGTGTCGTTTGGTTTGCTTGTGCGTCCTCATCTTGAGTATCGCGGCATCCCTTTCTTTCCTATCCTTTTTGCTCATTAGCAGGTCTTTTACCCCTCTGTCGGAGGAGCCTCCGACCACCCTGGTTGGCAGCTCCTCGTCTTGTAATGCACATTTGTTTGCCTGAGTGAGTATGTTTAGCACGGTTTCCCCCGCTCTGTCTATGGTAGCATGCGCTACCTGCCTGTTGCCCTCTTCCCTGCATTGGGTGGCCATTTCCGTTATAAGCTTTAGCTTAGCGGTTCCGGCATGGTCGTGTGTTTTGAGGAGGACACTTTGGAGCGTTTCCCTGTGTGTTTTGCTCAAGGGCGTGTCCAGTTTTATATGCCCTGGTTGGGGATCGCGGTCCACGTATGGTTCGTGAGTGTCTATGCTATCCAACCGAAGGGTCGCGAGGCTCACCATCTCATGGTCACTCGTGTGGTGCTGAGTGAGGTGTGCGGTGCCCCCCATCTCGTACAGTATTGCGCCCGTTTGTTCCTTGGTGCCAGCCATCTGTCAATGTTCCTGTTTTCCGCCCAGTTCAGCGTGGTATTAACTGGCGGGCCTACATTGTGGAGGTCCAGCTCCCCCGCAAGTTTCATCCATTGTTTGTCGGTTTTTGTCACTCCTTTGCCCGTGCTGGTGTTGCTTGCATTGAGGTCCCCGCCTATAACCACATGCTCATGCTCTTTGTCCTTGGTTTTTCGGAGCAGGTTAGTTGTGTACTTGAGTATCTTGTCCCTGGTTCTCCACTCCTCTGCTCCTGGCGGGTTGTAAATGCCTAGCACATGGTACATCACCCCTCCGGGTAAGTGTAGTACGACGTGTAGGAGGTACCCCTCAAGGTGCTTTGCGGGGACAACATGGTGGTTGTGTGCGTGGCTGTAGGGGTTGCCGAGGAGTATTGCTACTCCTCCTTTTGCTGTATGTTCTGCAGTGCCTTCCGTCATTTGTACTTCGGTTTTGGTGCCCATTGCAGTGTATTGCATGTCTCTGAACCTTCTCATCACACTGTCGTGTGCATGTTTTACCTCCGTGAGTACAATCACCTGCAGGCTCTGCTGGTTTTGACTTCTCTTTCTGACGACTTCGGCGAGGTCAAGACACGCATCGCTTTGCCCCGCCACATTCCACGTGAGCATGTGTAGGCGGTCTTTCCCTATTTCCATTTTTGCTGGTTCCGTTGGGGGAGGTTGGCGTTCTTTGGGGTCCTTGCTTGCCCCTGGGGCCTCTGGTTGCGTGGCCTCAAACTGCTCCCATTGTGCTGTTGGTTCATCCCTCTCCCCCCCCTCCTCTTCGTCCGGGTGGGTTTCCAGTTGTTGTTGTTGTTCATCAGGTGTGTGCCCGTCTTCACCCGGTGGCGTCGCGGGGACTAGCCTATGGAGCCATTTCCATAGGCCTTGTTGTTTCATAGCACTCATGTGTTTTCCCTCTTGGGTTTGCGGTGCATGTCCCCTGTCCTTCGGGCTTGTGTTCGGGTCATCGCTGGGTATCTGGGCTTCTGTCCCTTGCTGGTTGTCCGTCTGCTTTCTCCTTTGCCTCTCGGCGGTAGCCATCTTCTCTTTTACGAGTTGTTGTATGGATTTTCTGTAGGCATCTATCGCCGTTCTGTTAGTGGGTCCCCATTTGCTGACCGCCTCATTGAAGTGGGTGGGCCAGTGCCCCTCTGGGCATGTTTTCTGGTAGTGCATCCACGCTTTGGTGGCCATTAGGGCCCACGCCCCACAGCTATAATGGTCTTGTGCACTTTGGTTGCCTATATTCATCAGCTCCACTGTCACTTTCTTGCCCAACGCCCTGGTCAGGTGTTCTGCCCAGTTGGTTAATTCCGCCGTTAGTCTTTGAGTGTTACGCTGAGTTGCGTTGGTTCTCCCATTCGAGGAGTCATATACCCAGAGCTTCAGCGTGTCGTTTACTTTGTCTGGTCCGGCCAGCACCACCCTCCAATGCTTGCCATCACATACCTGTAAGGAGAAGCTTTGGGAGTTCCTGAGTAGTTGTAGCGCCTTCGTGATGTGTGGCCCGCTGCTGTTTTCTGGTTTAAGTGTTTCCCGCATCGTGGCTATTACCAGGGGGGGCATTGGGTCATCCTCGTATAGTGAGTGGGCTTGTTGCATTTGGAACATGTTTATCTGTCCCTTTCTCTCGAATAGTCCTTGAGTGGTGGTATTAAACGGGTAACTTTCCATGTGTTTCTGGCTTCCTCCTCCTGTCATGTTCGCTTCCCAGTGACGGTTTCGTTGCCTCATCCTTTGCTCCACCTTCCTCATCAGAGGCCCGCCTTTTGTTGGGGTGCCTTCCTTTATCGCCGTTACTGCGTATTCTGGTTTCCGTGTTCGAATGAACATGGGTTTGCCGTTACGGTAAATTATTCTGAGCAGCTTGTAACCATGGGGTGGCTGTGTCCATCGTTTCGCTGCATTCCTCGTCGCGGTTAGTTTTCTCCTAGCTCTGCGGCTGCACGTTTTGTCGTTGGGTTCAGTGCCTTTTGTTCCCCCTGTGTGTTCGGGTATTATCCCTCTCAGCATGAGCGTGGTTACCAGCGTAATGAGTATCGGGGTTACGGCTGGCGCAGCATTTTGCAGCGTTGTGGTAACATCGCGTCGTGAACCTCTAGTGCAGCGTGTCTCTGTTTGCATCTGTGCTGAGTTTGTGGTTACAGCGTTACATTCCCCTAAATCTGCTGATGTAACTCCCCTAATATTTTTCCCGGGGTGCTTTTTGTATTTGGTGCATTGTCCCACCGTTGTGTGAGAGTTTGGCGGTATTTCGGTGTGTTTTTCAGTTTTTCCAAATTTAACGTAGAGCATTTTCAGGAATTCGCTTGTGGTCGAAAGTTGGTAATTTGTCCCCATATTTCGTGTATGTCGCCCCCACGCTTTCCTGAACCTTCCCCCAAGGTTTCCCATCGTTCTTATTAGAATACTGGGCCCTACATCGTATTTTGCATCATTTGCTGTTAGGGTTCTATTAGGGTTCGCTGTGGCGTGGCAATTGTTTCGTTGCGGTTGGGTGTGTGGTATCATTGCTTTCAGTTGGTGGGGGCGTTTATCTTGGCCTGTTGCTGTTTGGTCAGGGGCGTAACTGTGTTCATTGTTTGATGGGTTTATGGTTACAGCGTTACACCGCCTTAAGATACACATTGTAACACCCCTAATGCTCTTTTTGAAGCGGGCCCCGTTTTTTATGTGCACACTCGTAGTTGTGCAGCAGTTTCGGGGCGTTTGGCCGTGTTTTCCGAAAAGGCATGTTTTTACGTAGGGCATTTTTAGGAATTCGCTTGTGGTCGAATGTTGGCAGTTTGTCCCAACATTTTGTGTGTGGCACTCTTCTGTCCTTCTGAGCCATTCCCCAAAGTTTTTTGCCTTCCCTATCATTATACAGGCCTGTGTGAAGTCATTTGCAGCCTTATTTGGTAGGGTTTCGGTAGGGTTCGCCTGTATGTTGTAGGGGTGCCGTGTTAATTCACTGAGTGAGAGTGTGCTTTTGTTATCACTTGTAATGTACGGTGTGCGTCTTTGCCGAGGTGTGCAAATGCAGCTGGGCTTTACCTTAGTCCTTGGCAGGCACCGGTTGCTATCAGAGTTAGCAAGTTGGGTAAGGCATGCGTATATCGTATTGGGGAAGCTCAGGGTGTCCCTGCTGCTATTGTATATTTCCGGCATGTCTGGGCGCACGTTGTTCCTTGCTTTTCGGTCGCTTTCTTTCGTTATTTTATTATAGTTGCTATGGTAGCAGTGTGGGGGTGTTTCATTTGGTGCTCCTACCTTATTATGTGTTTTAAGGTGGGCGGGGTGTGCCACACAGGGGTTCATTAAGTTCGGGCCCGGACTCAGTTTCCATGCTGGGTGGCTATGCTGTGCTGCATGAGTTCGTGCCGTAGGCCTCTTGTGGAGTGCATTGGTATGGCAGGGCATCATATGAATGGAGTGGCTCATTATTAATATTACAGTTTCTAGGCTGTCTAGTCTAGGATTGTCACTTCCTATGTCTCTTGTGTCTCTTGTGACAGCATGGCTTGCTGACAGAGTCTCCACCTCCTCCAGGGTCTCGGTGATGTGTCTTCCCCCTGCTCGATGGCACCCCCCGTTCCTGTTTGGTGTTCGGGTACCCCGTGATGCAGTGATTGCCAGTTCAGACAGAGGTGTGGGTTTCGTTGTGAGCACCTTATGCAGAGGGTCTGGGCTCTTGCTGTCACCTATGGGCTGCTTTCGCTGCTCATGGATCTCTGTTGCAGCAGGCCCCCCCTTGCACAGTGAGTATGCTTCCCTCCGATCGTGTGTCAGGAGTGCAGGTTCGGGTGTGGTCAGCGTTACCTTCGCAGATTGACGGGTGGTCCTCCTTGTGGTCAGCTGTCCAGAGGCCGGGACCCCCGTGGGTATGTCTGCTGGGGTCCCTTGTCCTCTGGCCCTCTTGGCCGGGGGCTCTGCCGGCTTGGGCTGCTTCCTGGGTATCTTTGTGATGACCTTCTTCTTCACACCCAGACCCGTGCTCCTGTCAGATTGGCTCTCCTTGGGCTGTGGGCGCCCCCTGTAGGGGATTCCACCGTAGGGCGTCTCCCCACGGTCTGCCGCACGGTCCGCCATGAACTGGTCGTATTTGGCCTTTCGGACTTCAGGTGGGTCCGTGGCCACGTACTGGAGCTTCTAACGCAGCGGGGGCTGAGTGCTGCCTTCCTCCTTGGAGGATGTGTCGGCGCTCTTCGCTGCCCACCTCTTCGGACCCCCTTCCGAGCTGGCTTCCTGCTTGTCCTCTTCAGGGGCTTTGGTGAGGCGGTTCGTGAGGCTTACCAGTGTGTCAACCATAGCTTGTCCAGTGCCCTTATAGGTGGAGTGAAAGTCCCTGATTCCCGTGGTGATGTCGTTGTGTCTCTTAGCCGCTTTGGCCTCGATGGCCTCAGTGTGTGCAGCCGCAGCTGCTGCTTTTTGGTTAAGGAGCTCCAGCTCGTGCCCGATGTGGGACAACAGGCTCTTTGTCTCAGGAGTCGTTGACGATGTCGGGGGGGCTTGAGTGGTTGCCTGTTGTACCTTCTTCAGGCACTCCTCTGTTGTTTTCTGCATGTTGTATATGGCAGCCTCACTCGTCGCCCTCAGTGTTTTCTCGTCAGTTGAGCCCTCCTGGTGCTGGTGTCGGGGGGGCGCTGCCTGCTTGTTCCTGGACTTTGAGCCCATAAGGCTCCAGCGCCCAACCTCCACCTTCACCGGGATGAAGACCTTCTCGCCAGTGTCCTTGTCGTCGGTAAGGTGGACGTCTACCGTGATGGAGCTGCCAGCTGACACCAGCAAGTCGTACGCGGACTCCGTGAGGATCGCGTAAAAGTTGATGGTGTCGTTGCTGTTTCGCTTCCACTGCAGCAGCGACTCCACCGTGTTGTCTGAGGGTGCCCACCTCGGTGTCCCGAGATGTTTCTCGAACACGAGGTAAGAGTCCTCGCCGTACGGTGGCTGCTTGTGCCGGAGTGCCAGCTCGGAGAGTCTCTTGGTGATGGCACCGACTATCCTTGTACGGTGCCCCACGAATAGTTGTTGGCTGTAGTCGATTACAGCTATCTCTCGCAGGCTCAGAGCCTGCTTGTCCGCTGCCGATGGCAGCAGTCCCTTTCTTGTGGGGAAGCCGAAGTCGAGGAGCTTGTCCTTGATGAGAAGTTCAGCCAGGTTCTGGTCGTGTGAGACAAGGAATAACACCTCCCGGATGTTGTTGTCGGCAGGCGTCTCGTCTCGTGCCCCATTTCGGATTCGGGCGATGGCCGCGCTGCCGTCCCACCCTCGTTGGGTGACTAAGTTGCCCAGGATGGCGGCAGCTTGCACCACCGTCACCCCCCTCAGTTGGGGAGATGACACCTGGACTGTTCTCGAGCGCAGTGTCCCCGTCGGCTGTCTGTACGGGGACCACACATACACCCTTGGGATGACTCGTTGTGGCTCGATGTCGACCCACGGGTCGTCCACAACGGTCATAGGGACCAGGAAGTTGGTGTTGAAGAGGACAAACAGTGCCATTGGCCTCTTCTTGAAGGCAAGGTCGATCTGTACGACCTTGCCTTCACGATCCGTCCAGAGCTGTGTATGCTCGATGTTGAATATTTTGGCGTCCTCCCCAGTTCTAGCGCGCGTCTGATGACGTCGGCTAAATATCTCAGGTAGAGAAGGGTGTACCTCTGCGTTTCCCTGAGGTCGGTGATTTTTATTTGAGGCCCCGGAACCTTGTAGAGGGAGTCCGTACTTGTTTGTCTCCTCAGGTGTTAGGTCACAGCCAGTGATTGGCCGAACGTGGCGGAGGATTTGGTGCTCCCCCTTTCCCCCGTGCTCTTCGGTGTCGGTGGCTGCCTCTGGGAGTCCGAGCTTGCAGAACTCCTCCGGCCTGCCCTCTGCGTGCGGGAGGTCCCTCGTGTCTTCCCACCAGGAGGTCACGATGTTTTCGATTTCTTCCTCCCGGTTGGTGCCCAAGGCTACCTTTGTGGGTAGCTTGGACACCTCGTCGATTGCCTTGGCAACCGACGGGATTTTGTCCCCCATGGGGGACGCAGCATGCTTGTTGTAAGCATATGGCTGCTGCAGCGCGTTGGCCACGATTCTTGTCGGGACTCGTCCCTTATCCGTCCCCGTAGGGCCCTCAGCCCGTGGGCCGGTGGGGCTCGTGGCACCCGATATTATTTTTTGTTTGTTTTGTTTTTTGTCCGGCTTGAAGGTTTTCACTTCAGCCGTTCCCCACCTGAACTGCTTTCGCGGTGCAGGCTCCTCGTAAGGACTTGGGGGCCCGGAGAGATCGACCGCTCCTGGGGATGTCGGCGTTGCCGTGGCGTCCCCGGGTGTATTCAGTTCAGTGGGGGTTGAGAACTCTTCCTGTGAGAGCTCAGAGGTCTCACCCATGGGCGAGTCCTGCACGTCAAGGACTGGCATACTCACGATTTCTGGCAGCCTCGATCGTTTGGCTGGACGTTTGGCACCTTCCGATTCTCGTTTGCGACTCCCGTCTGTCCTCGATTTGGTCCTTGGACGGAGCGCTTTGAGGAGCTGTGCATTGAGCATGTTGTCGGATTTTTCGGAAAGGGGTTTTAGAGTGTGCTGGCGTGCGTTGTTGAGGGTTTCGTTGCCGCCCTGGGTGCCGTTTTTGCCCTGCGCGTTCGAAAAACCGTTAACTAGGTGCTGAAAACGGCCATCAAAACAGCAGGGCGGGAGTGGGTGGGCCAAATCTTCATGTGGCCGTTGTGTCTCCTGTCTTGTTGTGGTTGGCACTGTCCATGTCTGCGTGCCGTTAAGTCCTGCGAGCACAGTCAGTAAAATCTGTACATATTTGAAATTTATTTTTGGGTCCGCGGCTCGGACTAGGTGGCACGCTCAGGCGGCTTCGCGAGAAGTGCTTGGGGCATACAAAACTGAGACATGGAAATCTAACGCAAAGCAAATTGACCAATGTAAACCATCTGAAATCAGGCGTTCCAAAAACTGAAATCTGGAAATCTGACGTGGAGCAAAATTAGCCAAAAACTGAAATATGGAAATCTAACGTAGAGCAAATTGACCAATGTAAAAAAATCTGAAACCGAGCATTCCAAAAACTGAAATATGGAAATCTCACGTAGAGCAAATTGACCGATGTAAAACATCTCACACTAGGCATTCCAAAAACTAAAATCTGGAAACCTAACGTAGAGCAAAATTAGGATAAAGCCCCAGGGTGTATGCCCCAAGGGTATGCCCCAGGGTGTATGCCCGAGGGGTATGCCCCCGGGCGTATGCCCGTGGGGTATGCCACAGGGCCTATGCCCGAGGGGTATGCCGCAGGGTGTATGCCCAAGGGGTATGCCCCAGGGTGTATGCCCCTAGGGTATGGCCCAGGGTGTATCCCCCGGGGGTATGCCCCGAGGGTGTATCCCCCAGGGGTATGCTCCTAGGTGTATGCCCCAGGCTAATTTTGCTCCACATCAGATTTCCAGATTTCAGTTTTTGGAATGCTTGGTTTCAGATGTTTTACATCGGTCAATTTGCTTTGCGTTAGATTTTCATTTTTCAGTTTTTGGCTAATTTTGCTCCACATTAGATTTCAGATTTCAGTTTTTGGAATGCTTGGTTTCAGATTTTTTACATCGGTCAATTTGCTTTGCGTCAGATTTGCATATTTCAGTTTTTGGCTAATTTTGCTCTATTTCCAGATTTCAGTTTTTGGAATGCTTGGTTTCAGATGTTTACATCGGTCAATTTGGCTATATTTTTGCTCTACGTTAGATTTCCAGATTTCAGTTTTTGGAATGCTTGGTTTCAGATGTTTTACATCGGTCAATTTGCTTTGCGTTAGATTTGCATATTTCAATTTTTGGCTAATTTTACTCTATGTTTGATTTCCAAATTTCAGTTTTTGGAATGCCTGGTTTCAGATTTTTTTCATCGGTCAATTTGCTCTGCGTAAGATTTTCATATTTTAGTATTTGGCTAATTTTTCTCCACCCTAGATTTCCAGATTCAAGTTTTATATATAGTATGCCCCATGTACCAGGAGGTACAAACGGCAGGGCATGACCGGGTGTATGCCCCATCTGGATTGACGCCTCAAGGGTATGCCCTAGGGTGTATGCCTCAGGGGTATGCCCCAGGGTGTATGCCCTAGGGTTATGCCCTAGGGTGTACGCCCCAGGGGTATGCCCCAGGGTGTATGCCCCAGGGTGTATTCCCCAGGGTTATGCCCTAGGGTGTATGCCCCAAAGGGTATGCCCCAAGGTGTATGCCCCAGGGGTATGCCCCAGGACGTATGGCCCTGGTGTATGCCCTAGGGTGTATGCCCCAGGGGTATGCCTCAGGGTGTATCCTAATGTACGCCCTGTGGCATACCCCTGGGGCACACACCATGGGGCATGCCCCTCGGGCATACACCCTGGGGCATACCCTTGGGGCATACACCCAAGGGCTTTATCCTAATTTTGCTCTACGTTAGATTTCCAGATTTTAGTTTTTGGAATGCCTAGTTTCAGATGTTTTACATCGGTCAATTTGCTTCTCGGGCCCCTGGGTGTATGCCGCAAGGGTAGGCCCCAAGGGCATACCCCTCGGGCATACTCCTCGGGCATACGCCCTGTGGCATACGTACCCTAGGGGCATACACCCTGGGGCATACCCCTCGGGCATACACCCTGCGGCATACCCTTGGGGCATACACCTTAGGGCTTTATCCTAATTTTGCTCTACGTTAGATTTCCAGATTTCAGTTTTTGGCTAATTTTGCTCCACCTTAGATTTCCAGATTTCAGATTTTTGGAATGCCTGGTTTCAGATGTTTTACATCGGTCAATTTGCTTCTCGGGCCCCTGGGTGTATGCCGCAAGGGTATGCCCCAAGGGCATACCCCTCGGGCATACTCCTCGGGCATATGCCCTATGGCATACGTACCCTAGGGGCATACACCCTGGGGCATACCCCTCGGGCATACACCCTGCGGCATGCCCTTGGGGCATACACCGCAGGGCTTTATCCTAATTTTGCTCTACGTTAGATTTTCAGATTTCAGTTTTTGGCTAATTTTGCTCCACCTTAGATTTCCAGATTTCAGATTTTTGGAATGCTCGGTTTCAGATGTTTTACATCGGTCAATTTGCTCCTCGGGCCCCAAGGTGTATGCCCCAAGGGTAGGCCCCTCGGGCATACCCCTCGGGCATAGGCCCTGTGGCATACCCCACGGGCATACACCCGGGGGCATACCCCTCGAGCATACACCCTGGGGCATACCCTTGGGGCATACACCCTGGGGCTTTATCCTAATTTTGCTCTACGTTAGATTTCCAGATTTTAGTTTTTGGAATGCCTAATGTCAGATGTTTTACATCGGTCAATTTACTCTACGTTAGATTTCCAGATTTCAATTTTGGCAAATTTTGCTCCACGCTAGATTTCCATATTTCAGTTTTTGGAATGCTCGGTTTCAGATTTTTTACATTGGTCAATTCGCTCTACGTTAGATTTCCATATTTCAGTTTTTGGCTAATTTTGCTCCACGTCAGATTTCCAGGTTTCAGTTTTTGGAACGCCTGATTTCAGATGTTTTACATCGGTCAATTTGCTTTGCGTTAGATTTCCATATTTCAGTTTTGTATGCTCCATGTACCGGGAGGTACAAACGGCAGGGCATGACCGGGTGTATGCCCCATATGGATGTACGCCTCAAGGGTATGCCCCAGGGTGTATGCCCCAGGGGTATGCCCCAGGGTGTATGCCCCAGGGGTATGCCCCAGGGTGTATGCCCCAGGGTGTGTATGCCCCAGGGTGTATGCCCCAAGGTGTATGCCCCAGGGTGTATGCCCCAGGGGTATGCCCCAGGGTGGCATAGCGGTGGGGCATACAATAGTGAGGCATACATGATGTGATATATATATACAACCTTGGATAGTCCATGCTTGAAAGGTGTCCATGGAGCCAATTGAGAGCAAAAAACTTTTTGGAAAAATTAGTTTGCGCGAGCCACATCCACCGTGTGATATCCCTTTGTATGCTGTGCAAGAATGCCGCTGAGTCTCGGGCGCACCCTCGACTAGGCAGTGCACAGCCGAGTGTGCCCAATCGAGTCTGCGTCAGAGACGGGGCTGTCAGGAGTTCAACCTGAGCTCAGTCGGGGTAGCCCACTGAGACTACACCCCCTCAGTCCCGCCACTGTGCCGTGCGCACACGGACGATTATGCTACGCAAACCATATGGTGTGCTATGCTATCCTGTGGTATGCTGCGCAGGGAATGCCGCTGAGTCTCGGGCGCACCCTGGAACGGGAAGTGCACAACCGTGTGTGAGGGGTGGTTTTGTTGTGCTACTATGCTGTGTTGTGTTGTTCTATTATGCTATGCATGTGCTTATGTTGTATTTTGCACTGATATGCATATGGCAATGCAGTGTTGTGCTGTGTCGTATATATATATATGCAAGTGGCGTGCTGTGCTGCGATATGCATATGCAAATGTTGTGTTATTGTGCAGTGCGGTGCAGTGATATACATATGCATTTGTTTCGCTGTGCTGTGATATACATATGTTGTGCTGTGTTATGATATACCTATGCAAATGCCTTGCTGCGCTCTGTTGGGGTGTTGATATGCATATGCAAATGTTGTGATGTGTTGTGAGGTGTTATGCACGTGCTATGCATATATGCTCTGTTGTTATGCAAACGTAAAAGCTGTGGTGTGGTGTGTTATGGTGTAATGGCATACAGTGTTGGACCATACTGCTGGGGCATACAGCGCTAGGGCATACAGTTGGAGCATGCAGTTGGGGCATACATATAGCGGTGAAGCATACGGCGATGGGGCATACAGTTGGGCATATAGCGGTGGGGCATACAACACTGGGCCATACATGATGTGATGTACAATCATATATGCGAATGCCTTGCTGCGCTCTGCTGTGGTATTGGTATGCAGATGCAATTGTTGTGATGTGTCGTGCGGTGCTGTGCACGTGCACGTGCTATGCATATATGCTCTGTTGTGCATATGCATATGTTGTCCTAAAACCTATCATTTGTTTCCCTGCGCAATGCTATGCGAGCATCCTGCCAAGTCTCGGGCGCACACCCGACTGCGCAATGCACAGTCGGGTGTGTGCTCGAGACGGGGTTGTCAGGAGTTCAACCTGAGCTCAGCGGGGGTATCCCGCTTAGACTGCAGCCCCTCACATAGCTATAACCTTGAACAACGTGCGCTGCACCTAAGGGTCTGGCACAGCCGATGCGAGTGCGGGACAGTTATCTGAAGAAGAAAAAATCTAGTTCGAAAACAAAACAACCGCAGCAGCCTGTGTAGAATGCCCTGCGGCACAGACGCCCCGTTAGCGAGACCGTTGGGTTTGATCCCAAGCGGGAACCAGGTTCCACGGACTACGGCCTCTAAATGTCTACGGCAGCGGGATAGTGGCCACGTTTCAGATGCACCCCATGCGCTGAGTTCGTTGGTTCCTCAGCGCGAATGCATGAACGGCGGCGGACCTGCGGCCACACACAACTGCCGAAGCGCCTTGCTTCACTGTGGGGAATGAGCGCACAGCAAACCTAGTGCATAAGAGGAATAAAACTGTTCTCATAAAACAAGCATGTTGTCATCTCGCGTTGACGGAAATGGCAAGCGCAGCGGCAACTCACACCGAGGAAGCAGATCACGCGCCTGCAGTCTGCGGCTCTTGCAGAGCGAGCGACGGAATGTCGAGGGGTTGCGGTTGTAGCCGTTTTCGCGAGCACTTTCTGATAATATCACAAAATACTACGCCAGTTCGGACTTTCCGGCTGTGCACGTCGCGCCTTCTGCGTGTTTGCACCACCTAACGTATCATTGCGGGAAGCCGTGAACTGTTCTAAAATTCCCACTGATGGGAATTCCCGTTTTGCAGATTCCATGTGTTCTATATGGAAGTTCCCATTCCCATTCCCAATACCCCCCCATCCTGTGTCAAACGAAACCTGAGTTGAGGTATTTCAAACTTGAGTAATGAGAAAAAATAAGGTTTTTTCTAAAACTCCCACTGGGAACTCCCGTTTTGCAGATTCCATGTGTTCTATATGGAAGTTCCATTCCCATTCCCGGCCCCCTGTGTGAAACGAAACCTGAGTTGAGGTATTTCAAACTTGAGTTATGAGAAAAAATAAGGTTTTTTCTAAAATTCCCACTGGGAATTCCCGTTTTGCAGATTCCATGTGTTCTATATGGAAGTTCCCATTCCCATTCCCAGTACCCCCCCCCTTGTGTGAAACGAAACCTGAGTTGAGGTATTTCAAACTTGATTTGCAAACGAATATATACATTTAATATTTTTAATCCAAAATTTAATGATGTCATGCATACTTGCGTGGGAGTTCCTAGACTGACAGAAGGTCCTAGGAGGAATTCCCGACGGGAATTCACGTATTCACAATCGGGAAAATATCCCCTTGATTGGCCATTTCTCCTTCTTTTTGATGTTTGTGAGTGTGCATTCACACGCTCTCTGGCCATATGACTGCCGAGTGGATTCACCACGCTCGACCTCTGCCTGAACAGCGTGAATCCTCGAATACCGTCCGACCGGCTACTTTTGCCGACGTGGCCTGAGCCGACCCCTGTGACGTCAGTGCTGGCTGCAGTTTCCTGTTGACAAGAAGTCGAGCCCACCGGTCCACTCGGCCTTCGCTGTGAAGTCAAGCTCCCCCAGTCTGCCCCGGAGGGCTGGAAGTTTTCGAGCTTGAGCCACTCCGTGCTGCTTTTCTTTGAGGATTCCCCACTGACCAGGCACCTTTTCGTCAGGTTGCCAGTCAGGGCTTTTGGGGATGCACAGCCAACCCTGTACACTTTCAAAATTCTCAGAGTAGGGCTTTTTCCAAGAGTCTGCTGAGTTTCCTGAACCTTCCGCTTTCCGTTGATTTTGAAACACCTCTCTGAGTTCTCCGCTGACTCCCACCCCGTTGCGAGCACGGGGTGGCCCAGCCGTTCCCACGGGGCGTTCACGCCGCGCGCCGCTTCGGAGTAGCATGACCAACCAGCGCCGCATCAACGAATTGTTTCGTCGCATCCGCTGTTGGCGAATCCCCACGCCCTGCTTGAGCGAGTGCATCATATGCATGGCGCCTGTCCCCGTGTGGCAACACTGCGCGTCCCACGCCTTGCGGTGTCCCTGCCTGAAGGAACGGCGTATTTGTCACTCGCGCTGCCTGTCCACGTGGTTGACGCACAACGAATCGTGCCCGCTCTGCCGACGTCCCTCACGACTCCGCCAGACCCGCATCACGGAACACTTCGCCCTTCGCCCCGTAACCTGGGCAATGCAGGATTTTTGACACCCTTGTGGCAGTCTCCCTTCCATTCCAGCCGCATACAGTGGCCAGCAGCAGCGTGCACCACATCCAGTGGGACGCAACCGCTCCTGATTATTTCAGGATTCGACCACGTGAGGTGGCCAGCAGCAGCGGAAAGAAGCCAGCCTTTCCCCTCCCATTCGACCACGTACAGTGGCCAGCAGCAGCGTGTACCACATCCAGTGGGACGCAACCGCTCCTGAAAATTTCAGGATTCGACCACGTGAAGTGGCCAGCGGCAGCGGAAAGAAGCTAGCCTTTCCCCTCCCATTCGACCACGTACAGTGGCCAGCAGCAGCG
>LGRX02010960.1:0-13632 GCA_001247695.2 Cymbomonas tetramitiformis
CCAGCTCCAACGCTCGTAGTACCTCTCTGGCAAAGCTTGGTGACAATGTCACTCTCATCTTCCAGGCATCTCAGTACATAATGGATCCTACGGTCAGCATTTTGAACGTCAACGTCTCAGTCACGCATACCAGGATCACCCAAAACACGACAACTGAAGGCAGCCATCGTTGGACAGCGATGATCCATCTCGCAGCGGACTCTCCAAGCTCATGGAAGGAAGAGGAGGTGCCCTTCCTCATTTCACAACTCACCAATGCGCAGGGCGCCTCTGCCGGGGATGTTCGCATGACCACAGATGGTAGCTCGGTCACCTACGACAACACGCCCCCCTCCCTCAACGCTACCATATACTCCAGCAATGACCGCCCAAGCTTCGCACGGGTGAATGACACAGTGTACCTCAACCTGACGTTCTCGGATGCGGTGGACTCGCCCGAGGTGCCCGCGCCCGCCTGCCCCACTTCAGAGGCCCGTGGGCCTGTCCACACCACTGAGCTGGACCTCTAGCACGATGTGGCGCCGCTGCAGGCAATGACTTAATCTACAACGTAGCCACTGGTGCCGGCGCAGGCAATGACTTTGTGCGAAGTCCGTTGCCTTGGTCAAAACCGATGGAGAGTGGCTTTGGTGCAGTGTCCATGGTATTTACACGTGTGATGCGAGAGTGGCTGCACGCACCAGTCAGAGGTCGTGACAGAGGGAGGCGTCGCTGCACGCACCAGTCAGAGGTCGTGACAGAGGGAGGCGTCGCTGCGCGCACCAGTCAGAGGTCGTGACAGAGGGAGGCGTCGCTGCACCAGTCAGAGAGTGGTGACAGAGGGAGAGCGTCGCTGCACCGCAGCAGTCAGAGGTTGTGACAGAGGGAGGCGTCGCTGCGCGCACCAGTCAGAGGTCGTGACAGAGGGAGGCGTCGCTGCGCGCACCAGTCAGAGGTCCTGAAGTAAATGGGGAGGTGGGGCTGCATACACGAGGTGGAGATTCTGAAATAAATGGGGAGGCGGGGCTGCATACACCAGGTGGAGATTTTTGGGAGGAACGCGTCCAGCTCAGTGACCTCTGCAGGCGCTGGAGACGATGCATGGACGGCATTCCTCCTGCTCAACGATCCAGATCTGCCAAACGGGAGGATTAACTTCACGGTCCGCACGAGCGATGCTGCAGGGAACCCCATGCCATCTGTAAATAGCACCGCAGACGGAAGCTCCGTCTCCTTCGACAACTCCCCGCTCACTGTTAATATCTGGGTGCGGCCCCACCCACAATGCCCATCTAATCTATCCAAACAATTCCTCCCAACAGTATGTACTGGGACACAACCCTAGATACCGGCACGCAGACATGACGCCCGCCCCCTTCTGACGTGAGGCCCTCCCTCAAGACATGACACCCGCCCCCCTTCTACAACATCAGGCCACTCCTGCAGACATGACGCCCGCCCCCTTCTACGGCCGTGAGGCCACTCCCTGCAGACATGACACCCGCCCCCTTCTATGACGTGAGACCACTCCCTGCAGACATGACACCCGCCCCCTTTTACGACGTGAGGCCACTCCTGCAGACATGATGCCCGCCCCCCTTCAACGACGTGAGGCCACTCCCTGCAGGCATGACGCCCGCCCCCCTTCTACGACATCAGGCCACTCCCTGCGCACTGACTACGGGGAGGCCGCAGAGAGTGGCCATGGATCTCGCAAGTCGCACCCCCCAGTGTTGGAAGGGGGGCCATGCAGGGAGGTGTCTGACCCGGGCACATTGGACACATGTGCCAGGTGTCGTACGCATCTCCACGTGGAACTCTTAACTGAATGGATGAGATGTGTGGACATGACAAGGTCACCTTGCGCATGCGCCAGGATCTTTCAGTGAGGGATGAGGCACTGGGTCAGGGCAGCCGCGCCTGCGTACACTAGGCTCCAGCAATAAGGGGTGTTGACGGGTAGTGAGAAGGGGAAGGCGCTCGGGCAGTGGTGCGGGGTTCAAGGGCAGTGGTGGGGGGATCAAGTGCAGGCGCTTACCCACGGGGACACAACGCCCGCAGCCAATGGGTCCACGTTTTTCGCAAGCGCCGCTTTTATGGTGGAGGCGGAGTTCTCAGAGAAGGCTTACGGGGCGTCCGAGGAGTCCCTGCTGGTGGAAGGCGTGGCGCAGGAGACTGTGACCGTCAGCGGCTTCGAGCAGCGGGCCGACCTGCGGGGATTCAACGCGACCCTGTACAGCCGCGAGGAGGCCAACTTTACAGTGCGAATGGCAAAGGGCGCGGTGCAGGACAGTGCAGGTAACTCCAACAGCGAGTCCAACATTCTCTTCGTGGTGTATGACACCTCCCCTCCAGTGACTGCGCTGGTTGACAGCCCCCCAAGGCACACCTACGACGACAATGCCTCGGTAGCCTTCACCTGCGCAGATGCCAACGCATGTACCCTCCGGTACCGCCTGACCCGCGGGCATGAGGACGCGCTGAGACCTCCGCAGTGGGAGGTGTGGACCACGAGTGCGGGTGCGAAAGAGTACTCCGACCTGGACCCCGGGGAGCCGTACGCCGCCGTGGAGATCGACGGCAGCGCGTGGGACTGGCGGGGCGTGCCAGAGGGCTTTGTGGAGGGCCGCTCGGAGCTGGAGGTTTCTGTAGCCAACAATGCCACAGCGCTGTTTGTGGGTGTGTCAGCGAGCGGCGCGGGGCTCGCCGGGCCCACCACCCTGGCGGTGCTCTTCGACACCGATGGAGACCCGGGCACCGGGGAGGCGGCTGGAGGCATTGGGGCGGATGTGCGCTCCGTGGTGGGTGGGAGCTCCTGCCTCGAGGAGTGGCAGGCATCCGCTTCGAGATGGGCAGCGCTGCCGGATGACGGCTGCCTGTGGGTGGATGTGGAGGACACCAGCAGGCAGGCCATGGTGGAGGGTGCGGTACCCATCATGGGGAATCGGACAGATGGAGCAGCAGCGTTCCCCTTAGGGAACGTGACGCTCGTGGTGCAGGTCAATGCGAGCGTGTACCCGGCGGATGGCGGCTATGCCTACTCCCTGGCCTCCGGCCCCTTCACCTTCGAGGTGTTCGCTGAGGACGCGGCGGGAAACGT
Organism: Cymbomonas tetramitiformis; assembly: GCA_001247695.2. Lineage (NCBI taxonomy): Eukaryota > Viridiplantae > Chlorophyta > Pyramimonadophyceae > Pyramimonadales > Pyramimonadaceae > Cymbomonas > Cymbomonas tetramitiformis. The sequence continues at coordinate 3,080 of LGRX02010960.1, forward strand.
CGAAGCCGAGCCGGTGGCGACATCGTGGGACATCGTGCCATCGTTGAGCGTGTCCACGTACGAATTGGCTGGGCTGCTGACTCCCGGGTATCCATGGGAGGCAGGGGGGGCCTGCAACGGCACCTTCACGACCTGCAGTGCAGAGGCAGGGCTAATGGTGGCGAACATGGGGTTGCCCTCACTGCACTGGTTCTTCGAGGCGCTAGATGGGGCCGGGGCGTCGTGGCTGGTGGCTGTGCCAGACCGTGGGGCGGTGGGCACAGGCGAGGAGGCTATGTTGGTGAACTTCACGATGGAGGCCAACGACACCCACCTGGCGGAGCTCACGGAGCATGTGGTGACCCTGCGGAGCCAAATTGCCGTGCGCTCCAACGACGCCCTGAGCCCGGACGTGGCGCTGAATGTGACGCTCAGCCTGATGCATGCCCCCCTCTTCGGCATCAGTCCCGCCAATTACTCGGAGATGCCAGAAGACGACGAATACTACCGCTACGAAGGTAGATTCCTGCGGCCTCGACTGTGATGCACCCGCCTGGCAGTGCCCCTTCGCCTCTGGGCGGGTCCCATCGTTCTGGAAAGTGGTTAGGACGGCCTCCTGCGATGGGGAACAATCAATGTCACAACATGAGACAGGGCCTCTGGGGGAGGGGCGGGCGAGGCACCAGGAGCAGCGGCCCACACTGAGGTGCTCACACACAGGTGGGGGATGGAGAACTGTAAGGTGAGCTGGGTGGGAGGTGCTCACACAGGTGGGGGGCTGGAGAGGCATGGGCGAGCCGGGTGGGAGGTGCTCACACACAGGTGGAGGGGCGGAGAGAGGTATGGAAGCCGGGTGGGAGGTGCTCACACACAGGTGGAGGGGCGGAGGGGTATGGGTGAACAGGGGAGAAGGTGCTCTTCGCCGAGAACGGGACCATCTCGTCAGAGACGGTGCTGTACTTGTCGCTCTCGGAGGCGGAGAGGGAGCTCACACTGACCCTGCAGAACCACGGCGACTTCCGGCTCAACTGGACAGCCTGCCGCGCCTGCCGGGCGCCGCCATCAGAGGATGCCGACGACGCCTACCGCCAATGCCACAGTTCCTGGCAGTCTGAGTGCGTCCCGCTGGAGGACAGCATACCAGTCTGGGTCACGCTGGGGGCATATACTGGCCACGTGGAGCCACGCGATTCAGTTTCCGGCGCCACAGGCACGGCACCGCTCACGGTGACCTACAAGCTCTCAACGCTGCAGCCGGACACATACGTGTGGAGCTTCGCCGTGTATACTAATGGGGGCTCAGACTCTTCCCCCCCCTACGAGGATCGGGTGCTCGCCGAGGTGCTACATGTGGCAATTGTGGTGCGGGCGGATGAGACCCTCATCGTGGTGGCCGGAGAGGACAACGTGATCCAAAACGGGTTGTATGCTCTCGGGGGTGCGTATCATACCTCTGCGGTGGTGGTGAACGTGGGTGGCGGCCTCAACTGGACAGTGACGGCGTACTATGGCAAGAGCGCCAGCATGATGGACTCAACGTCGTGCAAGCGGGCCGACCTCTTTCCGGAGGACCAGCTGTCAAACTCTTCCGGATGGATGCACATGGCGCCTATGAGTGGGCCACTCCTGTATGCGGACACTAGCCAGGTGAGCCCCACATCGCAAGCTCCGCCGGCTCGCTGGGCCATTGCACGGCCCTCCATGCAAAGAGTGTGACTGTGCAAATCCGGGTGAAAGCAGGTGCCCAGAGTTGAGGGATGGAGGGGGGCTGTCCGAATATTCAGGTCAGCATCACGTTGAACTACTCTACCCAGGTGGAAGGAGGCATCGGCGACCATTACGCGGTGCTCGCATTCTGCCAGAGCTTCGATGACCGGCCCTCGTACGTGGACGTGCACATGATAGCGATGCCGGGCGTGTGCGACGCCAGCCAGTCGCAAATATCGCTGAACTCCACATGCGCCCTTGCTTCAATGGACTCTGCGATGGGCAGCTGCATTGCAACCGCCAACAACGAGTCGACTGCCATCGCTGGGCGTGTGCTCGAGAGCAACGTGACAACCCATGACATGTTCGGGAATGACCGTACCAAGGTGCCTTATAGCCACACCTGCTGGCACTGACACCCCCATCGAAGCAGAAATTTGCAGTCTCCATTTCTTCTGGGCAGTGCATCTCAGTGCCAACTTGCGCACTGCATGGTGCTCATTGGTGGTGTTGTGCACGCGGCGTGCGTGAGAGCCGCCTTGTGCATGCTTCATCAAGGAGCCCGCATCGCTCAGCATCACATGGTGCGACTCAATTCCCTTGCACTTTCTGGTCAGGACCCTACCCCCCAGCCATGCTTCTCTGAGATGTGCAAATTGGTGACACGTGGCGCCCGCACTGGGGGGCGCCAGCTCCTGGAGGGCATGTATGCGCAGGAGTACGTGAGCTCGGAGTGCAGGTTCCGAATGTACATGGCAGAGTACGATGAAGACGGCGAGGAGCCCGCACAGGCCGGCTTGTGGCCCGAGCAGTCCTCCACGGACCTCGTGGACGCCATCGTCAATATCCGGATATATCTCACGGTGGCGGGGGAGTATCTGGTGCACATCGTTGAGGCTGGGTGCAACGACACGACGATGAGCGCGTGTGTGGATATCGTCGGGAGCCCGTTCGGCCCGATAAACGTGGTTCCTGGGGAAATCGATGCTGCCGAGAGCAAGATGATGAACGCCAACCAAAACGCAACCGCCGGGGAAATGATCCCCCACGTCGTGGAAGGCCACGATGCATTCGCCAACCAGGTGACAACCACGACCGCGGAAGGCGAGTCCCGGTTCGTCCTCTGGGTGGGGCTTGCAGCAAACACAAGCTCCGTGCCAGACTGCAAGCAGCGGGATGCGCTGAGGGAGGTGGCGGCAGAGGACGAGGTGTTCTACTGGGGCGGCGGGTATCCCGACCATGACAGATTCGAGGACGCTGGCAACGGGACGTACACGATTTGGAGTCGGCCGACGATGGCGGGGGAGTACAACGCGTGCGTTGGCGGGGGGCGGGAGGATGGCCAGGGGGAGGCGACGGTGCAAGGGGGTAATTGGGGCATGATGTTGATCACAGTCGTGCATGCGCGGGCCGGGGCGGAGATGTCCCGTATTACAGAGGTGGGCGCGGACATTGTGGCTGGGCGGCTGCTGACGCTTCTGATCGAGCCTCGCGACGCGTACGGCAACCTGCACACGTCGCCTCTGAATGCGGCCGAAAGCTTCGTAGGGGGCGCCATCAGCACAGTGAGCAACTCCAACAAAACAGGCAGTGCCGCGGATGCCACTGCCATTGCGGTTCGCCGCGACGGCGATGCGAACGGCATGTACGAGCTCACGGTGCAGCTGCCTGAGACGGCTGGGGGGTGCAACCTGTTGGTTTACCTGGTAGTGCAGGGGGACAGTGGCTCAGATCCGAACTACACCCACTTGGCAGACAGCCCGCTCGAGGCGGAGGTGAGATCCGAGGTGGCAGCAGCGAATACGTCATACGTAACAACTGTAGGCAACTGCTCCGACCTGTACGAACCTCCGGGCGAGGATGTGGTGGTTGTGAACACGAGCAGCCTGATCGCGGGGAACAACATTGTTTTCGCGGTGTGTGCGTTTGACAAGTATCGCAATGCGGTTGCCGACATGGAGACGGTCTACTATGCATGCGTCACCTTCGCAGAGACTGATAAGGAGGCATTCGAGGAGGCGTCGCAGGCAAGCGGGGCCGAGGGCGCGGCGAACGAGTTCCTGATGGAGATGGTCAGCTTGAACGCCGCAGAATTCGCTGTGCGCGTGGTGCTGGGGAATTGCACGTCGGGGGGTGAGCTGCATGGGAGCCCCGTGGAGGTGATGCTGAAGGCGGACGCCCACCAGATCAGCAGCGAGCAGAGCATGGTGATCGGCGGGGCCAATGTGACCACAGCCGCCGGGCGGGCCACCGAGCTGCAGATCCAGATGCGCGACGTCTACGGCAATGACATCCTAGAGCAGGGAGAAGCCGACTTGTTCACCGCCGTGGTCAACATGCTCGCCGTGTGCAACTCCACCACCGGCACCGCCTCGGCCCAGCTCAGCGCAGGCTGCAGTGAGCACAATCTAACGAGTGTCAACCTGGAGAGCGAGTCATGCTGGGAGTGCGCTCCCGGAGAGGCGCAGGAGGTCCCAGCCACCGCCTTGCCTCAGGTGCGCTCTCTCCAGCGCCTCCTCTGCGGCAGGTGCACGTGGTCAGCACCTCCTCTGTGGCAGGTGCACGTGGCCAGCGCCTCCTCTGCGGCCGGTGCACGTGGCCAGCGCCTCCTCTGCGGTCGGTGCACGTGGCCAGCGCCTCCTCTGGGGCGGGTGCACGTGGCCAGCGCCTCCTCTGCGGCGGGTGCACGTGGCCAGCGCCTCCTCTGCGGCGGGTGCACGTGGCCAGCGCCTCCTCTGCGGCGGGTGCACGTGGCCAGCGCCTCCTCTGCGGCGGGTGCACGTGGCCAGCGCCTCCTCTGCGGCGGGTGCACGTGGCCAGCGCCTCCTCTGCGGGGCGCACGCCCTCCGCTCGGCTCACCTCCCCGGGAACTCTCCGTAAGCGAAGCGGCATAGAGTGCGTGCACGTGGCCAGCACCGTGCGGGTTTAGGGTGACACGGTTGGGCAGCGTCTATGAGAGGGTGCGTCTGTTGACGTCCGCTGTAGCCAGGCACTCAGTGGGCATGGCAAGTGTGAAAGTAAGTATTGGCGGGCAGCTTGTTTGGGTTAACACGGGGCAGGGGCTGGGGCGCGAGCAGGGGATATACGAGGTGATGCTGAATCGTTCAGTACGTGGACACTATGCCGTGACGATTGTCGGCAGTGACGGCGGCACCGTCAGCACCGCGGAGGATCGGCAGTTTGTGCTCACGGTTGAGCCCGGTGAGGTGGCTGCAAAGACAAGCCTGGTTGAGAGTGCCTGCACGGGCAGCGCTGACGTGGAAGCCACGTCCACGTGCGAGGAGGACGATCACGGGGAGGCGCACTTCGCGGCGGGTGTCAATGTGACATACCTCGTGCGGGCGCTGGATGCCTTCTCCAATGAGGTTGACACCGAGGAGCTCCTCCTACGCCAATCTGATGGTGCCAATCGCAGTGTCGATCGCATGTTCTTTGCTCGACTGTGGGAGCTCGACGAACATGCCTCACACACACCCCCACCGCCGCTGCCCGTCTCGTGGCCACTGCCTCCGCCACCGCCCCCTGCATCCTCCTCGCTGCCACTGCCTCCGCCACCGCCCCCTGCATCCTCCTCGCTACCACTGCCTCCGCCACCGCCCCCTGCATCCTCCTCGCTGCCACTGCCTCCGCCCCGCCCCTGCATCCTCCTCGTTGCCACTGCCTCCGCCACCGCCCCCTGCATCCTCCTCGCTGCCACCTCCCCCTTCTAGCAATTCTTCCTCGTCCAGACGCCGCCATGTTCTTCAGATCCCAGCAGTACCCTTGCCACCCCCCCCACTACCATCCCTCTCCCCCGCCGCCTCCCAGACCATCTCCGCCCCCGGAGAGTCCTGACAGTCATGATGCCCCGCTCTCGGAGGGCTATGCCACATATGCCCACAGTGAGCTCTTCCTCATCACGCTGCCGGGCGCCTTCACCGCAGGCAACTACTCTCTAGACGTGTGCCTCGGCGAGTGCGACGCCGGGGGGGCGGTGCTCGCGGGGAGCCCGGCGCACTTCCAGGTGGTGGCTGCCGCCTTCTGTGCCAATTCCAGCACGGTGTACAACACCTCTGACCTGCAGGTGGTGGCCATGGTCGAGAGCGCGCTCCCGGTGCTAGGCCGGGACCGCTACAGTAACTACCTGACCGAGACCTCGGATTCCATCCGCGAATCCCTGATAGCGACGCTGTCTTCTTATCAGCCGTCCACGGGAGACATGGAGCACATGGAGGTGGCATCCCTGAGCTCTTCCCGCGGCCCTCTGTCTTCGCAGGCCTCGCAAGCCTTCCCGCGCCCTTCCCCAGATCTCACTGTTCGTTCCACGCACTCCAGCGCGCCTTTAGGGCGCTGACCCTTGCGGCTCGAGGAGCGGCGTGCCAGTGCTCGCGAGGAAGGATCCTCGCAGAGCGTGCCCTGGCAGCGCATCTGTTGCCTGGTGCCTGAAGGGTCGTTTGTGCGCCCGCAAGCCTGGGCCCCTCCGCGGCTTCCTATCGTATGCACTCCTTGCACATGGGATCCCACCCGGTGCAGGGCACACTCGCCTGCGGCTGTCCGTGGCAAGCATGCCAATGCGGACCCTGCACTGCCTGGGTACGGAAAGTGGACGCGCCGCTGGGGCACGTGCGGCAATGAGAAACGTATCTCCAATGATCTGATGACCTGACGATATGGCAGCTGATTTAATCAGGCGGAGACAATTGTGTTCATTTAGTGGAATATTCTTGTTACTCAGCTGCGCCGTCAGTGGAATATTCTTGTTGCTCAGCTGCGCCGTCAGTGGAATATTCTTGTTGCTCAGCTGCGCCGTCAGTGGAATATTCTTGTTGCTCAGCTGCGCCGTCAGTGGAATATTCTTGTTGCACAGCTGCGCCATCAATGGAATATTCGTGTTGCTCGGCTGCGCCATCATTGGAATATTCTGTTGCTCGGCTGCGCCATCAGTGGAATATTCTTGTTGCCCGGCTGCGCCATCAGTGGAATATTCTGTTGCTCGGCTGCGCCGTCAATGGAATATTCTTTTGCTCAGCTGCGCCATCAGTGTCTTGCTTGATGAGTAATGGCCGCACGGGAGGCTCATAGTGCGGGTGGATGTGTGGCAGAGTGGTGACGGATGGGACTTCCATGGAGTGGAGGACACAGCACCGGCGGGCGAGAAGCCAGTGGGATACGGCGGCACATACTACATCATGGTCACAGTGGAAGAGGTACTTGCAGACGACAGCTGGCAGTATGTGCTGAACCTGACACACGAGGGCGTGCCGCTGCACCTCAGCCCGTATGTGCTGCAGGTGAAGGCGGTGGCGTGTGACATGCACGTGGACCCGGAGGATCCAAGCATGTTGATGAAGGTGCCGGATAGCACCGGGGCGCGTTGCGTGTGCGCTCCCGGGTATCGGGACTCTGCCTCGGACGAGGAGGCTTGCGTGCGGTGCTCGAAGGGAACATTCTCGGAGCGCTCGGGCAGCACCACCTGCAATACCTGCGGGGACCATGAGACCACCGCCGACAGCGGCGCCAAATCCCAAGCGCAGTGTATCTGCGAGGACGGGTACGTGCGGCGCTCGGACGACCCAGCGGACGCGGAGGAGTGCCGCGTCGGCTGGGGCGGCGGCAACTTCACTGCCGGGAAGGTGCTCTCGCAGGTGGAGGCGCTGCCAGGTTACTGGCGGGCGCACGCCGACAGTTGGAATTTCACGGACTGCGAGAAGGGCCTCACCGCGCCTAGCCTGGATAACTGCCTCGGCGGCCTCAGCTCGGTATGCGCAGATGGCTACGCTGGGCCCCTATGTGCGGTGTGCGACGAGGAGTATGCCAGCTCGGGGTCTGTGTGCCTCCGCTGCGAGGAGGGCGCACTGATCCGGGAGCTGGTCCTCCTGGTGGTGGCCCTGGTGCTGGTGCTCTACCTCTTCCCGCTCTTTGTGAGGACGCGCACGCGGCGGATCCGGGAGAACCTGGACAACCAGGACTTCCGCAACTCGGGGCCCATGGTGCTCGCCAAGTCCCTCTTCACCTACATCCAAGTGAGCCCCGTGCCTTGCACCTTCCCTCCTACCCTCTACCGCGTTAGGCATGCGTATTGCCGTAACCTTCAGTTAATGTCACAGGATTTGAATTGTGAATTATACATTATAATGCCACTTTTAGCAGTGTGCTATAGACCGTTTAATTATTCGTCGCAAGGTACAGTGCCCAATCGGTCTCAGGGGTTTCGCTGGGGGATTGGCGAAGCTGGAAGGGTAGTGTGGCGCTCCAAGGCAGGACGCCCAAACTTGAATCTGACTCAAAGGCACTTGGCCTCCGTGCCGGGCCCCTGACTCGAGGAAGCCCAAACCCATTGCCGCACACGCATGCGCCGTGCGCGGACCAGGCTTAAACCGCAGCCCGAGGCATTTGATCAGTTGTATCAAAGTGTAAAAAAAGAGCTCCTCGAGCAACTCAGGTAAAGAGCCTGCGTCCTGTTAGCCGTCAGCCGTCCTGATAGCTCCTGAGGAGCCGTCCTGTTGGCTCCTGAGGAGCCGTCCTGTTAGATCCCGGATGAGTGACTCACTGCCACATGCGCATGCTGTACATGCAGTCTGTATATGTACAAGCCACCAAATGGTACGGGTCCCCACGGCACATGTCTTGCAGCGCTGCCCGGCACAGGCCGTCTGACGCATTACATTCTCTGCCTCTGCGCGGCATAGCGTCCAGTGCCGGGATGTGTCGACTGGGATACGCGTGCGTGTGTTACGAGTTCACCGAGCCCGAGCAGCTCCGATTAGTGGAACCCACGGGAGTGTCTCAGTGGCGATGGGAGAGGGTGGGGGAGGGGAGAGAATGGGGACATTTTCCGCTGTAGATGATGGGGCTGATCATGGAGGTGGAAGTAGACTGGGCACCGGTGATGCAAACTTTCATGCACGGCATGGCCCACGTGGGCAACTTGAACGAGTCCGGCGCGGTCAAGACGGCCGGCTGCCTGGTCACCGTGGACTACAGCCACGTGTTCACCATGTGGATGGCCGCCATCCCGGCCGCAGTTCTCGTGCCGTCCACCTTCACGCTGTCGCTCGCGCTGTGGCGGCTGTGCAGACATGGCACCGAATTTGTGCGCGGAAAGCTGCCGGTGATGCTGTCCCACCTGTCAAACACATTAGTGTTCCTGATTTTTCTGGTGTACCCGAGCGTGGTGAGAAGCGCTGTGGCCGTGTTCCCGTGCACCGCGGTGGACGACGAGGATATGTACCTCTCGGTGGACTTCAGCATCAACTGCAGTAGCCACCTGTACAGGCGCATGTACTACTTCGCCATACTGTTCTGCTGCCTGTATGGCATCGGCATCCCCATCTTCCTGTACCTCACCCTCTTCAGGTGAGGCCGGGGGGATTGCCATCTCCCGTGACACCTGTAGCGAACACTTTCGGGAGATAGGTCTCCAGGGCTGCCTTTCTGCGCGCCGGCATCTCGGCCTCCCAGGGTGACGCCTGCCTGCGCACGAGCCTGGTCAGGTATCCCGGGGTGACGCCTGCCTGCGCACGAGCCTGGTCAGGTATCCCGGGGTGACGCCTGCCTGCGCACGAGCCTGGTCAGGTATCCCTCGGGTGACGCCGTCGCGCACGCAGCTTCGGCTCGCGTTATTAATAACCGCGGCATTTCGCCTTTCGCGCACGGTGCCGGGTCAGGTATCCTGGGTGACGCCGCTCGCGCGACGAGCTCGGTCAGGTTATTAATAATCCTGGGTGACGCCTGCCTGCGCACGAGCCTGGTCAGGTATCTCGGGGTGACGCCTGCCTGCGCTCGAGCTTGGTCAGGTATCCCGGGGTGACGCCTGCCTGCGCACGAGCCTGGTCAGGTATCTCGGGGTGACGCCTGCCTGCGCTCGAGCTTGGTCAGGTATCCCGGGGTGACGCCTGCCTGCGCACGAGCCTGGTCAGGTATCCCGGGGGGACGCCTGCCTGCGCACGAGCCTTGTCAGGTTATTAATAATCCCGGGGTGACGCCTGCCTGCGCACGAGCCTGGTCAGGTATCCCGGGGTGACGCCTGCCTGCGCTCGAGCCTGGTCAGGTATCCCGGGGTGACGCCTGCCTGCGCTCGAGCCTGGTCAGGTATCCCGAGGTGACGCCTGCCTGGACGTGAGACTGACTTTCCTGTTTTGCCGGGTACCTCTGCCCTCCCCGAGTTTTAAATTTAAATCGTTTATATTTGTCCAAATATTAGTCATTTTTCTATAGGGAAGACCATATCTACAATAACAACAAGTGTGCTTATACATACATAATGGAATCATAAAATCTCTATGTTGTAACAAACCACCGTCGGCCGGGTTTTCAATAAACCAATAAACGGGTTTGAAATAATTTATGATTTCAATGGTTCTTTTTACTATGTTGTCGGCCAAAATGAGTTTTCGTGGTTTGCGCCGGTGTGCTTTAGAATATTCGGTACAAGGCGGACTAGCCCATATTATATCAAATTCATTTGGTAAATATGTTTCTTTATAATTCCATTGAAGAATATCACCGTTTATTGTAGGATCATATTTGTGGAGAATATCTAAAGTCGTAATTTCACAATGTGCGTACATTTTTTGTATTTCTTTGGAAAATGATTTTGTCCCGCAAAAGAGCTCTAATATTTTCATCCTTATTGTAAACAAAATGGCTTGTAATTACACAATAAGTAAACATACAAGAAAGAACGCAAAGAAATTGAATGTTTATGTGAAACTTTCAACAAATAAAAACAAGAAATTAGATGTCTTTGATAAGAAAACTAATAAGAAGCTAGCTAGTATTGGTGTGTGTGGAATGTTAGACTATCCTTCTTACATTAAATCAAACGGTATTGAATTTGCGGAAAATAGAAGAAGACCTTACAAGCTTAGAAATAATAATAATAGACT
>LGRX02010961.1:0-12611 GCA_001247695.2 Cymbomonas tetramitiformis
GGCTCCACTGCATATGCATGGCCGGCAAGGGCTCCACTGCATATGCAAGTGGCAAGAGCTCCACTGCATATGCAAGGGGCAAGGGCTCCATTGCTTATGCAAGTGGCAAGGGCTCCACTGTATATGCAAGGGGCAAGGGCTCCACTGCATACAATAAACACTCCATTTTAAGAAAACAGGAATTTTAGGACAGCCTAGCAATTTTCTTATCTATATAGAGACCTGAAATATGGAGTGTTATGTGTTAAATATTGTGAAGAAAACAAAAAAGCTGGCTACTTTCTTAGTGGCGGGTTTTCTTATTACTGAGTGATTACTGTATGCAAGTGGCAAGGGCTCCACTGCATATGCAAGGGGCAAGGGCTCCACTGCATATGCAAGTGGCAAGGGCTCCACTGCATACGCAAGTGGCAAGGGCTCCACTGTACATGCAAGTGACAAGGGCTCCACTGCATATGCAAGTGACAAGGGCTCCACTGCATATGCAAGTGGCAAGGGCTCCACTGCATATGCAAGGGGCAAGGGCTCCACTGCATATGCAAGTGGCAAGGGCTCTACTGCATATGCAAGGGGCAAGGGCTACACGGCATATGCAAGTGGCAAGGGCTCCACTGCATATGCAAGGGGCAAGGGCTCCACTGCATATGCAAGGGGCAAGGGCTCCACTGCATATGCAAGTGGCAAGGGCTCCACTGCATATGCAAGGGGCAAGGGCTCCACTGCATATGCAAGTGGCAAGGGCTCCACTGCATATGCAAGGGGCAAGGGCTCCACTGTATATGCAAGGGGCAAGTATATGCAAGCAAGGGCTCCACTGCATATGCAAGGGGCAAGGGCTCCACTGCATATGCAAGGGGCAAGGGCTCCACTGCATATGCAAGTGGCAAGGGCTCCACTGCATATGCAAGTGGCAAGGGCTCCATTGTATATGCAAGTGACAAGGGCTCCACTGCATATGCAAGGGGCAAGGGCTCCACTGCATATGCAAGTGACAAGGGCTCCACTGTATATGCAAGTGACACAAGCACACGGTTGCTCATACATTTTAGCACAAGCATAGCACACGCATATAGGTACACACATATCTTAACACATATCTTAGTACACGCACAGATACCCACATATTTCAGCACACATATCTTAGCACACGCACAGATACCCACATATTCCAGCACATATCTTAGCACACGCACAGATACACACATATCTTAACACATATCCTAGCACAGGCTTAGCACACGCACCGATATACATATATAAGATATACGCATAACACTATATGCAAGTGACGAGGGCCTCGCTGCATATGCAAGGGGCAAGGGCTCCACTGCATATGCAAGGGGCAAGGGCTCCACTGCATATGCAAGTGGCAAGGGCTCCACTGCAAATGCAAGGGGCAAGGGCTCCACTGCATATGCAAAGGGCAAGGGCTCCAGCGCTCCACTGCATATGCAAGTGGCAAGGGCTACACTGCATATGCAAGTGGCAAGGGCTCCACTGCATATGCAAGGGGCAAGGGCTCCACTGTATATGCAAGGGGCAAGGGCTCCACTGCATATGCAAGTGGCAAGGGCTCCACTGCATATGCAAGGGGCAAGGGCTACACTGCATTTGCAAGTGGCAAGGGATCCACTGCATATGCAAGGGGCAAGGGCTCCACTGCATATGCAAGTGGCAAGGGCTCCACTGCATATGCAAGGGGCAAGGGCTCCACTGTATATGCAAGGGGCAAGGGCTCCACTGCATATGCAAGGGGCAAGGGCTCCACTGCATATGCAAGTGGCAAGGGCTCCACTGCATATGCAAGTGGCAAGGGCTCCATTGTATATGCAAGTGACAAAGGGCTCCACTGCATATGCAAGGGGCAAGGGCTCCACTGCATATGCAAGTGACAAGGGCTCCACTGTATATGCAAGTGACTCAAGCACACGGTTGCTCATACATTTTAGCACAAGCATAGCACACGCATATAGGTACATACATATCTTAACACATATCTTAGTACACGCACAGATACCCACATATTTCAGCACACATATCTTAGCACACGCACAGATACCCACATATTCCAGCACATATCTTAGCACACGCACAGATACACACATATCTTAACACATATCCTAGCACAGGCTTAGCACACGCACCGATATACATATATAAGATATACGCATAACACTATATGCAAGTGACAAGGGCTCCACTGTATATGCAAGTGGCGAAGGCTCCACTGCATATGCAAGTGACAATATTACAGCACATATTTTAGCACACGCACAGATACCCACATATTCCAGCACATATCTTAGCACACGCACATAAATATACACGTATCTTAGCACACGCACAGGTACACACATATCTTAACACATATCCTAGCACAAGCTTAGCACACGCAACGCCGGCTTCAGGATGTGGAAATTTTCCTCATCAAAGTCGACGGTCTCTACCGCCGGTTGCTTGGGGACTTGGAATTCTTTTACAGTATTACCTGCACGCACCAGATGCCTATCAGAATGCGGCAAATACTGGTGCACTCGCACCAATGTGAGCACCGCCTTCATCGCCAAGTTCTCTGAGTAGTTCCAGAGAACCAACCGGTCGATGTCCTCGTCCGATTTCTCGAGTCCAGCGGGCTGCTGGACCCCGTCCTCGTCAACCTTGTACATAACCTCAAAACCGTTCTTGGTTGCGAAGGTTGTGTACTTCTTCTCTGGGTCCTCTGCGGCGGGCTGTGCGCAGTCGATCTGCATTTCGTCCTCTTGGTCGTCCTCCGCGTCCTCCTCCTCCCCTTCTTCATTCTCCTCGGCCTCCTCCTCCTTCTCCGCCGCGTCCTCCTTTTCCACTCCAGCGGAGAAAATATCAAACAATCCTGGTTTTGTGCCTCGTTCCTCCGCCTCCTCCAGCTTCTGCACGAACTGGTTTTGCGTCACCGATTTCAAAAATTGCCACGACGCCAGGTTGTGTGGCTACTATCCCGAGATCCTTGTGGGAGGACCTAGAACGCTCTAGATCCTCCCACAAGGATCACTTTTTCAATAATTTATTTAGGCGCCCCACGAGCTTTCTACAAGTCAACACCAAGGAATACTTTCCACATGGGACCTATACTAAGTAGTATGGTGCGTGGTTTGACGAGAATCCATCATATATACTCCTAGCTAATGCATTTATAGCATGCCCCAACCAAATTTTGAACTGCTACGCCTTTTAAAGCTTCAAAAGCGGGGTGTATCTTCCATAATTTTTTGCCAATCGTATATCGATCCTTTGCCACCATAGACGTGATATATCTCAAGGTATGCATGTATATTAATCATGTTTGGGTCAAAATACGACTTGGATAATGTATATTGGACACATCACACGAACGCGGTCACATGGGTAAGATATACACATTCCTTAAGTATGGGGATAATTTCGCATTTTGGGCGTGAGTCTTGGTCCATTTTAAGCTTTAAGGTTAGATCTTTGCCTTGGTGAGCACTTCAGTACTTTAATATGACTTCAAAGTCTCCTTGGGATTTTTTGGGGATTTTTTTAACGGTTAGAACTACCGCTAGAGGTTCTAGAATACGATTTTCAGACCCTGATAATGTTGGAAATGTTGAATTTCGACGGTACTGCACCATGGCATGCGCATATGCGGCGATTAATCCGGCTGATATGATATCAAAGGGCTTACAAAATTAGTTTTGGTCATATTCTCGAGGGTTAACAACATACGCACCAACCCGAGCTCGTGTAGCAAGGCCTAGAGTTGTCGGTACCCTAGATCCTTGTGGTAGGATCTAGCATTTTGATTAAATTTCTGTGAAAGCACCCACCCAAACCACGCTAAGATTAAAGGTCAAACCATCGACATTTCAAGCAAAGTAATGTTATAGATAATTCAAAAGGTTCATAAATATTGCCCCAAAGCATATGCCGGGTCACTATATACGACACACAAGGTCGCCATGCCCATTTGCGCTAGATTCTTGTGGGAGGATCTGGATTAAGGATAGTAGGCATGTGGTAACACGCCGCATCGTCCGGCGTGTAGTGTTCAAAACAGTTCTCAATGATATCGTAAGTGAGCAACAGCTCCGACCCCGTCTCCGCCAGATGACTTTTGTTCCCCGAAATGGGGAAAATCGTTTCCAGCTGCTGGTCCGTCAACAAGCGTTTAAGGATCTTGGAGCTGGTTCGGGCCTCTCGTGTGCCGCTCTTGTCAAGGTCTTCCACCGATTGCGCTTTGAAGCCTTCACCAAAGAGTTTTTCGTCAGACATGATTACGTAGTATGGTAAGTGAGAAGAAAGAGGATAAAAAGTTGGATCCAAAGAAAAGTATACTTGCGATAGTGAAAATCAATTCTTGAAGATAGCATCGCGCGAGTACCGCACTAGTACCACACTATTACCGCACTGCTCGCGCCACTAGTCCGCACTAGTCGCGTGACTAGTGCGAAGTCAGATCGCACTAGTGATGTGACTAGTGCGATCTGACTACATGTTACGCTTGAAAGGCAATCAAAAGCTCGAAACGCTCGCTCGAAAGCCTGATGAAACGTCGCGCCGGTTAATTGTTTTCAAACTTTGAAACTTAAACATTTGAGAAAGCGCCAAGTCGCTAAAGCGGGAAGGAAGGAAACATGTTTTGCTCGTCGTGCTCTGAAGGCGAATCTGAGCTTAGCGCTTCGTCTAATTCTTCTGGCTCAGAAGATTATTACTATGAAACGGTGGAAGACTTTCTAGGCAAGACTAAAACCATCAAGCCAAGAAAGGCGAAGATTTCCGAACCGGAAGCAGAACCCAAAACGTCGGGATATGGGCCCAACAATACTGCGGAAAGCTTGACAAAGATCGGGGATCTGATGGACCCCGCCAACGAATGCAAGTGTGGGATGCGCTGTCTGTCCCAATTCGAGTATCGTCCCGTGCAGACGTACTTACGTGAGAATTCTACGCTGAACGGTCGCCAGTTCAAGGAGAACATCATCGCGGAGCTTACTCGTGCGCGTAGGTTCAAGCCCGGATCGCAGAAGCTTGAAATAGAGATGTTCGACTCGCTGACGTTCCGTGGGCAAGAAAGTCTGCAAGGATGCGTTTCGACGACTGCACTTTATTCCCGAAAGCACATGGTTCAAGTGGCACGCGCACGTGTGTGGGGGCGGCATTCTGGAGAGCACAAGCAGGAGGAATGCGACGCTGTACAAAGACCCGACGAACCTGCACTGGACTTATTTCTTGGAGTACGCTGCTTACGAGATTTTGCCGTTGGCGTTGCCACAACCTCAAAACGGCAAACTCCAAATGAGTCCGATCCGACCAGCCGATTGTTATGCCGCATACAAGCTTATGCGTCGCGGCGTTTATCAGGTTCAAGTCACGCAGTTTCGCAAGTATCTGCGCGAGTACCTCCGCGCGAAGCATATTACCATGCGCAAGCGGAAGGATTGTGCAGGTAAGTGCACGACATGCGAAATCTTGCCGAAGCAGCGCCGTGCTGTAAAGGACCTGGAGGACCTGGAGGACTGGAAGACGCTTAACGACGGGCACCGGAGTGATTATGGAATTGAGAGAGCGAAGTACAATAACACCCGTGCTGATAGTTCCAACCCGTTCGGCATCAGTGACTCGTATTGTTTCGACGGGGCGGCAAACAACAACACCGTTTGTCCGCACTTCCCCGTGAAGGCCAAGGCGATGAGCGACAAAGCTGGAAGTTTCTTCCACCTTCATCTGCAAGCAGTCGTGATGCACGGCGTCGTGTTGTGCATGTGTTTACTTATGCCATGGGTTCTTGGCAAAGACGTGAACATGTGCCTCACGACGCTCAATATTCTGCTACGGTATGTGGTGGAGAACACGAAGCGGCACTTTCGGCAAACATGCCACGTGCAAATGGACGGAGGGTCGGAAAACTGGAACCGGCATGTTATCGCCTTCTTCTGCATCCTGGTTCACCACGGGCTGTACAAAGAGATCTACCTACACCGTCTGCCCGTAGGCCACTCCCACAACGACGTCGATGGCTTCTTCGGGTTGCTGAAGATGCTGTTGTGGGGTAAGGCCGCGGATAAACTTGGCCACTGGTTTATACCTTTGCAACAATGGATAGCCTTTCTCTTTGCCTGGACGATAACAACCATCAACAAGCACACCTACGTCATCGGCTGCAACTTGGACTTCAAATCGTGGATCGACCCGCACTTGAACGAAGAGTTTGGTGGCCACGCTGGACGAGACCGCAAGGTGCATACTTGGTGCATGTACGTCGCTCCGGACGAGCACGTCCGAGCGAAGTACAAGTTTGGTGACAGGTTCAAGGAATGGCTACCAAGTGGCGTGGACGAGGATCCGAACCTTGGGCTGATTATTTGTACCAGTTACCCCGACGTCGACTCCGCCCCGGGCTATATGGACAACCCGGAATGGAAGCGCAAGGGGAAGGGATCAAGGGAAACAAGGTATTGGACATGGAGCAAACAACGCGGAGCTGTCAATTGGGACTCCGAGCCGCAACGCCAGATCTGGTGAGCCAGCAACGACACGAGGAATTGAAAGCAACCTTCCCCTTGCCTTTGAAGGTGGAGGCCGTGCGAGAGCGACATCCCGAGCAATTACCTCCGAAGTGGGACCTTTCACTGCTGCGGACACGTGCGCATACCCGGGCATCTACAGTCAAAAGCGATGGGCTCTTGAAGACGCGGTATGCTAAGGCGCAGCAGTTCAATGTATGTTTCGACGGCGTGACGCATAAGAAACAAGCGGTGGAGAAAGAAGTCCTGACAATATTGACGTCAACGAGGTTGTGGCTTTTATGCGCGAGGCCAAGTATTGTACTGAGCTGATTTCCAGAAGGTAAGACGACCGTTTACCTGCCTTGTGTAGCTGTATGTGGTCGCACACTCTCCTCTAACTTTAATTATGCTTACGCAGGCACGAGGATAAACACTTACACCAAGTGTTATCTGAGCGGAATGCTGAGCTGCGGGATCTTACGACCAAGACCAAGAAGTTGGAACGCCTGATCCAGCTTTTGAAGGCAGAAGATGCTGGTGAAGAAGCTCCCGCAGTTCGTGCAGAGGCAGAAGAAGCTGCTGAAGAAGCTCCCGCAGTTCGAGCAGAGGCAGGTGTGCGTGAAGCAAATGGAAAGAGGAGTCGGAGAGGAGCTCCACCTGCTGCTCGCAACAGGTTTTCAGGCGCACAAAGGCAAAACAGGGCGCGCAGAACTTCACCCGCCTCCGAAGGCGACAGCGATGATACTGATATGGAGATGGATCTTGCCACTCGCAGTCGGAGTCGGCAGGTTGCAGCGCGCAAGAAGAAGCCCGGAAAGCAGCCAAAACAGCAGAAACAGCCCAGCAGCAGTGAGGGCACGGATGATGGCGACGATGAGCACTCCTCCGGTGTTGACGAGAGTCTATATGACCGTGGGATGCGTTTGGCATCGCAGAAGGAACACTTGGCAGCCGACTACCGGTTCGAGGACATGACTGTGGGCAGCTATGCCGTGACCGTTGCAGGCGGGGAAGCCGGCGACAAGTGTTGGTTCAACGTTATGCTCCCGGACGGCGGTAAGTCACTCCCACTCCATTTCGTGGAGGTGGTGGGGCAGCATGCCTCACGGAAGGAGATAACCTGGCAGTTCTGGTTGCCAGCACAGTCACGGAGATCGTTCGAGACGGTAGAACAACTCTGTGTGGCTGGAGCTTTCGTACGGGGTCCCCGCACCCTTCGCATGAAGTCTACATTTGACGTGAACGAGCTGTTGACATGCTGGGATGAGACCGCAAAATCTGGTGTTCAAGGCGGAATTCCAGGTTGTGGGGAGAAATCTGAGCTTTTAAAAGCACTGCTGGAGAACTCTGAAGAGTAAATAAGTGCAGTCAAGAGTACGTATGTGCATGCATGCACACATGTGGTTGTGCTTACACCCTAAATTGGTGTTACCACTTAGGGTTTCCCCCGCTAGAGGGCCATTTGCTCCTGAAATCTGCACGGAGATACAAGTGCTTGATATTTTATTTGTTCAAATATGTTTTATGGCAAACTACATTATAACATAGCACGTGACGGGTCCATTAGCAAGAACCTTTACACATGTTACCTGCCCTTTGTGAATACGCGTGTGATAAAGCATAGGGTTTGAGGGGGGTTTTGGCAAAATTGTGCTGAAATCGATGAAAATATCAAACATACGATAAATAGGTCCATATTTACCCTTTTTACTTCCATTTTATAACCTTTAGTCTCGATCTAATACCATATGTGGATTTTTGGAGCACTCCTCAATGTGCCTAAGAGTCACGCGTAAGAATTCTGAAAACCCCGCCTCGTACGATGAGAAAAACTTCCAAAATTATAACCACCCTATTTTTTGGCATGATATGTTTAAAATAATGTAAAAAACATCAAAACAATGACCTTCAAAAAGTCTTCCAATTCAAAGCGTATCTTCCAATTAAGAGCGTTCGTCGTTAAATGAGTCCCACGTCGGTCCGGTATGCGGCCAACGTAATAATGCCCCTAACTTGTACTTATCGTGTTTACCGAGAAGTCCGTGATAGGAGCGTTGTTGCTTTATAAGCCCTGTCCAAGTACCGCCCCCGCCCCGCCCGTCCCGCCCCGGTTCGCACCAACCCGCCCCCTTAACCCCTAAACTGGTGTTGGGGTCATTTTCGACCCCAAATCGTGCGATGTTTTTTTTAGTATTTTTGTGTCAACAACGTCGATCATCACCATAATTGGTCTTGCGCCGTTTGAGGCCTTGCAAACATATGTATCCTTAACGGCGAGGAACTTGCTTTTTAGATATATGCATGTTATATATCTCACATAGCATCATTTTCATCCATGAAAAAGTGCCTCGAAAGTGTGGAAAGCGTTGTGTAAAAAGTATAGAAAATCGAGGTGAAATGTAGATATTCGTCATTTTCGACGCTTGCCGTCAACCCGAATGCATTCCGGATGGAATATGGCATCGTCCACGTGACCATTCATCGGTAATGCATCAAATATATCCATTATGGTGGTAAAAAACTACAAAATGATGAAATTTGAGCTTAAGTATGAAAAACATTGAGAATGTGATGTTTTTTTTTGTTTTTAGTTTTTTTTAAAACAATAAGCGTATAAACCGACTCGTAAACGCGGTATCCATACCCCAAGAAGCATATCAACGTGAAGCTATGATCAAAGCCGATGCTCTGAAGGTGTCCCATGGGTCGTGGGCTGTCCATACCGCTTTTTATCAATGGCTTTGTAAAGGTTTGCGTTTGGAAACCCCCAAAATTATGACGGCAATTTCGATATATTAGCGGATATATTGCGTCAACATATGCGTATAACCTATCAAAATGTTGGGCCAATCGATACCTAAGGGATCCTGGTTGATTTAGCTAGCACGTGTATGCAACCGATGCCACTTATAAGTGGCAAAACACGAAACAACCCAAAAAGGGCCGAAATACTTACACCAGTTTAGGGGTTAATTATTGAGTGTACACTTGCACAGGTGGCGATACCGAGACTGAGCTCCACACCGATGAGCGTGTCCGACAAATACAGCAGTTGCACAAAGGCATGGCGACGAACGGCGCTTCCAAAGGGCAGTTGAAAGATAGTTTCAAGAAGTTTGGTGTGAAGACTCCTTGCGCGTTCTCCAGATTGGTGTACTTCCACGGCATACACATGTACCTTTTGGACTTGATGCGCGTATTGAGCAACTTGGTCCAACCCTTACATAAATCGATTTGTGGTGGCAACTGGTCAGCGCATTGTCGGAATTTTGCAAGAGAGCTTTGTGCCCACGGCAGGTAAACCTTCTCCGTGGGCACCGTCGAAGCCGTCGAGAATTGCCACGACCGAGTGGTTACGTGAAGTTTTGGGCGCACCAAAATCATGGGGGGCACTGTCTCAGAAGCTTATGCATCCAACTGAAGGCTATCGAGAATTTCATTATTCCTCGAAGATTGAAGGCAGCATTGGGCATCACGGCGATGACTTCAGGAATTTTGCCTGTTCTGTCGGGCCGGTCTGGTCGGGACGGGCTCGTGGAAAGGCCTTTGCACGCATATTGTGTTGGGGAGATATGCTCCATCGTTCGTGAGGTTGTCAGCCCTACAATTCTTTTGAAGGTAAGGCATCATTACCTAGTTTAGCAGCAACGTTGGTCTAACACCCCGCCCCACCGAGGGCGGGATGGCTCCCTGATGTAGTACCCACGTGGCCATAGTAGGTCCGCATCTATATTGTACCCAGGAGCCGTCGGCCTGACTAATTGTTAACCGACTATTTCTTTTTGAGATCTGCCTTTTGCCTTTTCCAGGAAATGCCAGGTCTCATGGAGAGAGTGAAAGTGGTCCTAAAGCTTGGTGAAGATCATATGTCACCAGCCGATTTGGTGATGATGCAACATCTCCTTACTCATGTCGTGCCGCAGCTCATGATGTACGGTCCAGCACGTGAGCTATGGATGTTTTTGTTTCGAGGACTACTTTGGTCAAATGAAGCGTGCGGTCAAAACGCGATCGAGTCCGGTGGCCAGCATCATGAAGAATATAGAGTTGGAGCGCCTCGTAATGCTTTGTCGCGGGTTGAGCGATTTGGCGCGAGGATCGAGGCCACCTGTATATCCACTCCCCGAACCTTCTCGGGTTTCACTGATGCTCAAATCCGGAGTGGAGCGGCAAGGCACGAACACACTGCTATCAGAAGGTATGTGATAGCGGACCGCCCCTGCTGAGTCAACATGTCGGACCCATCGGTTCCAAATGCCGCCCTGGCCCCGCCCCATGTATTGCAGTCCGATTTCGTGCTAGCTCTGTTCTTAAAATAAAAGTTCGATATATATTTTGGGCTTCAGATACCATTAAGGACATCAAGTCCTGGCTGCTGCTTCATTTCGATTGGTTTGCCGAACTTCGAGATCAGTTTGAATTGGCTGCAGCACGCATCAGGGTGAGAAATCAGCGATCTCGACGGTTTGTACCCACGCACACTTGCATCACCTTTGCAGCCAGTCGAACTCGCAAGTCGTTCTTCGGAACCATTGATGTCCCCATGGGGGTGGAACGTGGGACCGGCCCGGGACCCGCGTCGGACTAATGTCTTCACCTGATGCACAAAAACAGGGTACATCAACAACGTGTCCGTCGGCAACGACGTGCTGGAAACCCCGTTGCCCCGTTGCGTCTTGTAGAGCCTACCTTCGAGGACGCCAGCACTTGGAGGCAGGAGCCGAACCCCCATGGCGAAGGAATGGTCGTGAAGCAATTTACCACGGAAGAGATCAACTTCATTACCTCGCCACCGCCACGACTTTTACGATACAGTTATGTAAAGGTTGGTCGTAGCATGTTCATAGTTCGTGATAAGGACCTTCATAAGGATAGTATGCAGCGATACATGCTTGTGAAGTTCAGAGATATCTTTGTTGGACACAAAGTGGTTGACGGCATTCGCACTCCCCAATACGAAAATCAGGACTGGTGCGTGCCCCCAAACCGCCCCCATCCCGCCCCCATCTCGGTTTGATGGGGACCACATGTCGCCCTTGTTGTATTCGCTCAGTTTAGTTAGGCGATCTCTATTTTCACCCATATATTTATACTGATGAATCAGGTACGCGGAGTTGCTGGATGTCTTCAAGATGTCAATCCATGGCCACGACCCATTCATTTTGGTGAAAGTCAGGTGGTTTCCTCAAGCGGCCGCTGTCGCTGACGCCATCAGCCAGACCGTATTTCTACGCACCGACTTGCCATGGGCCACGAAGGATTCTATTATCCCAGCTGAAGAAATCGAGTCCCAGGTTTGCATCGTGCCAATACCGTGGCTGCCTAAGCGGTTAGCAATCACACCCTTGAACCGCCGCCGACTGCCTATGGTGGGAATAAGAGAGACGCCCGGTATATTGACGGTGGTTCTGAACCGGACCGTTGACTTTGTTGGTGAAATTGCTGACGATGAAGACGACCACTTGAAGCATGGACCTCGAGCGCGCTCACGCTGGACCTTATGTGGTCCCGTACCGGACCCGCACTGGACTCGTCTTGGACCTATCGGGACCTCTTGTATACCCCCTTTTTCGATGTATGATAATATTAGTAGGTAGGCTAGCAACCGTTTCTTACCGACAAATGTGTAACATATGTACAGTGTAAATATTTTTACGGGTCCGTGCGGGATCCATGCGAGTTCCACGCATCACCTTCCCCGTGCGGTCTATTTGTCACATGGACCCCACTTAATAATAACCGCATGGACCCACCGAATGATCGTATGGACCCACGAAATAATCACACGGACCCGCCGAATAACCATATGGACCCACATAATAAACGCATGCATGGACCCGCTTAATACCCACATGGACCCTCAGAATAATCGCATGGACCCGCAAGATAAGCACACGGACCTGCTTAATAATCACATGGACCCCACTTAATAACCACATGGATCCGCCGAAACATCGCATGGACCCGATTCCTCAAGAGGCCGCTGTCGCTGACCCCATCAGCCAGACCGTTTTCCCGACCGCGCGCTACCCCACGGGTCCATGCGGGGTCCACGCATCGCCTCCCCCGTATAGTCCATCTCGGGTGCGCCACCCACTGGTCCATGTG
>LGRX02010962.1:0-17617 GCA_001247695.2 Cymbomonas tetramitiformis
TGGCCATGGGCAAGGCTCAGGCTGCAGTTATTCAGAAATGATTTACTGGTACTCAGAAAGCAGCAGCATGACCTGACTGTGAGTACCTTGTTTTCCTGTTTTCCTGTTTTGGGTTGTTTGTGTAGCTGACTGTGCTTTGCAGGTACTGGCCTATATTCAAAATTACTTATGGCTGGTTACTTTATGTTAGTTACTGTTTCCCTAGAATCTGAATCACTGTACTAGATAGAAAATGATACGGCACTCATTAATGCATATGTGTATATGGATACATTGATACACCGAGCTCATTCTTTGGTATTAGCTGCACTGCACTGGTCACAATATCACCACAGTGTCTGTTCCGACCGTGAGAGCCACCGCTGCTGTCAGTCATGATCTCTTTCTTCATTCTCCCTCTGCAGTAAGTCTTTCCGGTGACGGGCGGATCTGGACCTGCTTCGGCACTTCTTATCCTACCCTTGACGAAGCACCCCGGATAGCTTGCAGCCACGGTGTGTGGACCTCCAGAGACATGACACATCACTATTCCCCCGACAGCAGGGTGGCACCAGGGACAGATTACTGACCGTGTCAGGACGTTGGGTCTACGGACCAGCTTTTCGGGGTTTTCAGCCCTGACACGGTGTGACTGCAGTTCCACCATTTCCATCATCTTTCTGGATTTTGGTTCTGGCACTGGATTAGTGGCATGTATCTTGGTTTGATTGGTTTGCTGGATGTGACACACCGACAGTAAAGACTGTCACCTGTCACTTCCTATAGTAGGCTGGGTGACCGTCACCAGTAGACGGGAAACACCCGTTAGTATTTATGTGTATACCTCTTTTATCAAGACACACTTTATCGTTCTGATTCCGTAACCCTTAACTCAGGGGTTATCTCTCCAGTTAGATATATATTACCTCAGCACTATATATCTGCCAGGTTTGGCCCCACTAGCGCTTTATTTAGCCACTGCGAGATTGCCACCATGAGTGGCTAAGCTCGGACGCCTGGGATGGAGTGAGGCGCTCCGCGCGTGAGAGTGCCGGCAGTCACGGGTATGGCCTAAGTTTTATGGGTTGATTTACGGCACGCCGCGCCGGTTGGAAGACAATTTTCTTACGGGGCTTAACGTTGGACTGGTTTACGCTTTCTGGTTGGATCCCACACCGTTGCGTATCGGCCGCCGCTACCACACGACTTCCCGGAATTATTTGATCTCTCACGGCTGCCGTATCGGCGACCCACGCGTTTCTTGGCCGCCCGACACTGCCGCGCATCTCACGTTTCATTGCCTCACTCCGCCCCTTCAGTCCTTCCCAGTATGGTAGCTTCTACTCGAGCCACCGCTAGCATGGCGAATCGCCGACGCGCACTAGCCACGATTTTTGATTCAGCAGCTGCGAGACACGCCAACACTCCAGCCACACCGCCGGCAGCTCAGCCGGCTGCCAATTCAGCAGGTGCTACGTTCCTTGCCTCGGTGCGTACACTTCAACGGGAGCACTTCGACATGAAAGTCTCCAAGTCCGTTCGTCAAAAGTTGTTCGAGGACAAGAACGGGCGGTTTTCGGCGGCTGAGGGCCACGCGTCTGCGATCTTCGCCAGGATGGTCTCTGCGTTGCAGACGGCGTTTGTCACGGAGGACATTGGTTTCGCACCCCTTTTCCTACTGGACGATGCTACCCTTCCCATCCGCGTGGAGGCCAACGCCTTATTGTTCTCCACGCTCGAGCTCATGGTTGACCCCGCGTCGCCGGCAGCGGACTGGATGGACTCCTCGCGCTCCACGTTCCCGAACGACGGTAAGCGGGTGCTTCTCGAGTTTGCCCGCCGCATGATCCCAGCGGGTGACCCCTTTCAGGGCCAGGCGGACATGTTGGGCATCCGCGTCTCTGCGGGCGTGGACCCGCATGACAAGATCAGCGACTTCAACGCCGCTCTGAAGGCTGCGAGGACGCGGGCGACACTCCACGATGAGGACGTGAAGGCGCTGTTCATCAAGTCCCTCGACACCGTCTTCTACCAGCCGGTGGTATCACGGTTGCTTCTCCACGATCAACGAGCCGCTCACGACCTCCTCACGATTCAACAATGGGTGCGTGAATGCTACTCCGAGCACGTGCGGGCGGGCACCGCCACGGCGTCCGCACACCGCTACTCTCACGGCACGCATTTCATGGAGGGAGCCGCCGATGACTCCGGTGGACCCGGTGAGCTCGCGGACTTGAGGACGATGGTCCTCGACTTGAAGCGTCAATTAGCCGCATTCCTCGACACCGCCGAGTCCGGACCGGCTCCGCGGGGGTTTACTCCTCGCGCGGACAAGCCGGACCGCCGCATCAAGACTCGTTTCGCGGCCTCGCCCCTCCCCAAAGGGGGCAATTGGTCTCAGTCCATCTCCAAGAAGGTGGCCTTCCATCGCGACACCGGCGCGACCGTGCCGTACTGCCAAAATCAGGTGTGCGCGAAGGGCAAGGCGCGCCATTGGCATCGGGACTGCCCGAACGGAGGCCGGACCGGGCTCTCGGCCTACGCTTTCGCTGAGGAGGCCGAGAACTCGGTGTTGGCCGCAAAATTTCAACATGCCATCGACCACGACGACGCCGAAGAGTTCGACGCCCTTTGCATGCTCGCGGGCGGGAAGCCGGACATCTTCGCCGACCTCTCCGCGTGCTCATTCTGCGAGGAGGACGGCGAGGCCCTCGTGTCCGCCGTCACCGAGTTCTCCGAGTTGGCGCGCGCGGCTGGGGATTCGACATTCAACGTCAACACCTTCACTGCCGACTTGCCGGTGGTGTCGGAGCCGCCCGCACACTCACCGCCCGCGTCGATTGAGTCCGAAGAGGAATGGACCGGTCCGCCGAACCCCTTCTGCCCTCCTGTCACCCGCACGTTTGCCGACTTCATTGAGAGCACAGGGATTGCGTTGGCGCCCGATGAGCCGGCCCCGAGCATGAATTTGCTCTCCGCGGTTGAGGGGCCGGAACGCGTGATCGACTACAAGCCCGCGACTTACGCCACGAGCGACGATGACGACGAGGATTCCTCGGTGACGCCGCCGCGGCCACGGTACGGCTGCGGGAACGGCATTCCGAGGTTCGCGAGGTCTCTCCTCACTTCCTCCTTGGTGTGCGCACTCTTTATAATTTGTGCCACCGCCGCACCGCACGCCGTTGCCGGTGTCGGTGGTGCCGGTGCGCGCACATGCACGGGTCCACCGGTCGGTGGTGCTACGTGGACTGACTCGGCAGTCCCGACTGCGGAGGCTTCGCCAGCTGACGTGAATCACGACATGCCGTGTGCTATTCCGCCTCGTCGCCAACGGCGGGAGCAGAGACGACAGGGCCTCTATATGGCTCCGATGCCGTGGCATCCCGGGCCGCCACCGCCTGCCGAGTTGTTTGTGGACGGTCCTCCGCTGTCGCCGACGTCGTCTTCGGATGACGAGGCCCCACCGACGGGCAGCACTTGGCAGCACCCCGGTGTGGTGCAACCTCCCGTGATCGAGAATTCGTCAATTTCTTCTACGAATGATTCACCGCCGGCCCCGGAGGCCGACGACTGCTTCACAATCACGCTGCTCCGGGCCGGACCAACAGCTCCGAGGACCTCAAGTGGCTGAGATTGGTCACACCGTGCCTGCCTAGAGAGTAGCTATAGAGTGGCTTCCTAGATGTGCAGAGGGGCTCACTAAATTTGAGCTGTGTTTAGGGTTTTAGCAAAGTAACAGCAGTATCTGACAATCTTGCTGTGACCTGGGACCGCCCTGACCAAGAGTACAGGCCCCCCGTTGTGCTACAGTTTCCTCCTGAAGTTGAGTAGGGAGTTTGTTTACTTCGTTTCACTACTAGCTCCGGTCACCACCCTAGGTGGTGTGCTGGATGTGACACACCGACAGTAAAGACTGTCACCTGTCACTTCCTATAGTAGGCTGGGTGACCGTCACCAGTAGACGGGAAACACCCGTTAGTATTTATGTGTATACCTCTTTTATCAAGACACACTTTATCGTTCTGATTCCGTAACCCTTAACTCAGGGGTTATCTCTCCAGTTAGATATATATTACCTCAGCACTATATATCTGCCATGGTTATTGGTCTCTAGGTTACATAAAACCCCGGTTATTTTAAAATAACCCGGGGTTATAACCCATAAACCCGCGGGCAACTTATAACCTGTTATAACCTCCCGGTTATTTTTTTCAAATAACCCGGTTATTATAACTAAAATAACCTGACTACGTTAAGTGTGTATGCCATAATTGGGTATTCGTTGGGCTATTGGCTATACTGAACGAACAAGTGAACAATTGAACATTGATATTCAACATGCCAATAGGAGATAATAACTTGATAATAAGCTAGGACACACGCTCGGGATAGCATGCAGATATTACAATATACAAATTTATCATCAGGAACCAGTCACGCAGGCAGAATCACGCACAAGACCCAAGAGTGCACGGGAGAGGAGCAGAGGACTTATGCATTTTCAACGAATGTATACTTTAAACGTTATGGGTTCAGCTCTTCATATCTTGATATCCATATTAATCATAGAAGGTGTTCAAGCTAGCAGGTCTGCGGATAGTTCTGCCAAACCGGGTTGTGGCCGCAGGCGCCGTGTGTTAACACTCCTACTCCTAGCTCACCTGTGACGATGGATCGCAACCAACTCCTGCTTCAAGTCGTCATCCACGCAATCGAGACCTTTCAGCTTCTCTTGCACCTCAAACATGTGATATTGTACCTTGCTCGCAGTGGGCAAGTCAGAATCTGTCAACCGCAGCAAGGCCACTATAGGCTCCATCACACGCGCACATGTGCATATCCTCTTCGCCGGCGCAGGACGCATATGCCGGTGCGAGAACAAGACTGGCTGCTAGTAACGCTGCTGCTGCCGAAAGCCCTGGGACCCGTGGTTCCTGCTGGAAGTTATCACAGACTTTCACCGTATGCAGGCATACCGTCGCTGTCGGTGTCGCAATAGGTAGAGCCCTAGCTAACGGGAATTTCGTAATCAAATCGAATTTGGGCTGTAGATGGCCGCGAAGCCCAATGAGGGCCCTGTGCCAAGCCATGATAGCAAGATGATTGTGATCGCTGGCCGCCTAAGATGGTCTCGATGTTAGGGAAAATCCTTGTAGAAGCACAAACCGTGCAGTCGAGTGGAGACCGTGCTTTCATGCTGTGTACGATTGTACAAACGGAGTGTAGTAGTGTACTGTAAGCCGTAGGATGAGAGTCCGACTAGGACTAGTCCCATATTTTACAATTTTAGAAATAATCGGGGTTTTTTTCACGAAAATAACCTGGTTTTCCAAGAAATAAAACGGTTTTTCCAACTAATAAAAACCCGGTTTTTCGACAAGAAAAAAACCTGATTTTTCGTCGCTGCAGGTTATTTTTTTATAACCCAGGTTATAACCCCGAAACCCCGCGTCGCCGTATAACCGGTTAGAGGTTTTATGTAACCTAGATTGGTCTGACCACCTCACTCGAGGTGGTGTGCTGGAGTTGACATTCAGTCCGAGCTCAGTCATCAGAGTTGTCATCACCGACCCGTCATGACCGCAGTCATCACCGACTCGACCTGACCGCTGTCATCACCGATACGGCTCGACACTACTTCACTGACCTGATTGTCATCTCCTCTGATCGAGTTCGGTTGTCACATGAGACAGAGCACACTAGCTCATTTCGCATCACACTCAGCATACTAGAACTATATATATTATATCTTCTGTATGTTGAGAGAGAGATTCTGAGTGCGAAACCCTGAGCGTTGCAGTGCTTCCTGTTTGACCTGTCTGTTTTCTGACTGGGTCTTCTCGCACTTTATACTAAGCGTAACGATCTGACGCTTTTACTAGCGCGATCTTCTCCCCTAATTCCGTATCAGAAAACTCGTCCATATTTTACCACAAATTAGTAAACTTTCCTTCTAGAGCAAAAGGAAAAAACCACTGCACAAAAAACACCCTTCTTTGAAACCAATTCAAACTGCGGAGCCGCTCTCTCACAGAGTTCGAAACCTTATACTGTGACACCACGTAGTGGTGACACCTTCTACTTCTTTCCCGTCTGTCACATAACCTTAGTTATGTGACACAGCACCTCTCGCTCCGCTCGCTGCACTCGACTGTGACACATGTACATAACATTCAATTTTTTGCACTGGGCTCAGCAGTCAGCACTACAGTAGGCTCTACTCGACTGCTGGTCTGCTGCGGTCGCGGTCCGTGACCGAGTCCGTCGAAGACACAACAGTCTTGAACCAGAAAGAGAGGTCCTCCGTGTTCTGAAAGTTTGACGACCGCTGCGGGGAGAAGCAGAACCCATCCTGACCCAGGATAGTTATCCGTTGCCTCTTCCTTTTGAGGGTCGTAGTTGTGAGTTTCTGCGCGCAAGTATTTCTTACTTTTTTTCGTTAATTTCGGAATTTTGGGAGAAGCAAGTGTTTTCTATCCTCTGAAAACGCGGTCCTCAAAACCCGTGAAGGCCTGTCGGAGTGCGCGAAGCACCTACGCCGAGCTCCTTCGGTATTTAAGCATACTTCTTCAGCGCAGCATACTGTCTGGCTGCTGAGATCGCGTTGTTAATTTCACGTAATTCACGCCGACCACCTCGTGTTTTCTTCACGGAGCTGAAAAGAGACAGCTGCATTGGAATGACATAAGACATACAACAGCGGAAACCTTCCACATCGTTACAGTGTTATATCCATAAATTCAAGGCTTATACCTTGTTTTTATTGCAACCTTTTCTAAGTCCCGCAATTCAACATACACGTATGCGAGGTGAGGTTTAAATGCCTGGTGCACCAATGTCCCCAGCAAAGGCCTTGCTCGAAAGGAGGGCTTGGCAAGAATGTCTATAAAAGCCTTCGTCTGCAAGAAAGCTATCCTGTTTACTTTTGACAACCATTTTCGGAAGTGGATCTGCACCTACCAAAGCTTTTGTTGATGAACTTGCGAGCCTCGTGAAACTCTAGGCTTCAATGGCCGAGACTGACTTCGACCTCTTTTTCCCACAGCCGCAGGACCTTCGGGTGCAGCAGGGGGATCAGCTGCTTCTGCCGTAGCTTCGGTGGCGGTTGGCAGGTACGACGCTTCTCGAGACCTAAGCTGTTGTACTTTCCCCGTGAAGCTGAAAGTGCCTGTGTGACTATGGAGTTGGCAGCCTCTACAAAACGCCTTCGCTCTTTGCCTTGTGACGCACGCACTAAAAATTTCTGCTTCTTCCTGTGCAGTAGTGCCCGACGCCCGCCTGCAGAAGGTGTTCAGAAGGTGGGTGCGCTCCGCGAGCAGTCTACCGAAGCATTTTCTCGAAATTTATGTCTTCCTTGTGGGATACCTTCTTTTCGGTCGTCAGTGGTTTCTTCCTTCTACCGAAATTATGCTATGCACAGCATATTCTTATAATTTCTCCGGTTATAAGCGACCTCCCTCCATGTGCAGGGCATGGCTGACCTGAAGATACGGGATGATGGTGAGAGTGGACCTCTCAAAGAGGTACCCGTACCCTTTGGTTTCTTCGAGACTTGTAGCGAGATGTGAAAAAAACAAGCCTTGTAGTTGAAGTTTTTATTCCCTGAAAATCTTGTTAGTCACGTCGTAACTTGACGCACGCCGTGCAGGTGTACGAGGCGACCTCCATCGATGCGAATTCCAACGATACAGGACACATAATTACCACTACGGCAACCGCTCGTGACGGTCGAAGGCATACTCTAAGGTGTTTGATATTTCCTATTAGTGCACACTTTGCTGTGCACTCAGTCCAAATTTGTTTCTCAGGGTTGCCTGGACCTTCATGAATTAACTTGGGTTCCTTATCGCTGATTCCAGCTATTCCACGGAGCGCGTTGTCGGGAACGGATCCTTTGGCGTAGTCTTTCAAGCAACATGTTTGGAGACGGGTGAAACTGTGGCCATAAAAAAGGTACGCAGTCGAATATGGATTTGCCACGAAAAGCTTTTGGCTCAAGGAGCTCACGCAGATACTTGTAACTGTGTGGAACTGTTCTCGGTGCTGCAGGTATTGCAAGACAAGAGGTTCAAAAACCGTGAGCTTCAGATTATGCAGCTTTTGGATCATCTTAACATTATTAAGCACAAGCACTGCTTCTATTCCACCACTGAGAAGGAAGAGGTACGAGTCAGTTGCTCTTCTTTCGTCTCGTTGCGTTTGATGGGGACGAAGCCGACTTTTCATGATTAGCTCTTTTCTTGAGGTTTTTCCATTTGGGCCCGCGACTCAGTTGACAACCGACTTCGAGGTGCAGCGTGAGAAGTGAGGGCGGGTGGGGGGTCACTCCAGTGCTGGAACCTCAGTGCAGATATTTTGGGGGGGCTCCTGACTCTCTATCCCTCGTGCTCTCCTTTCGCACAAAGTGTCCATCAGGGACGTTCTTGAAAGACGCGAGCGTGTGTGTTGTGCGTGCGAGCTTTCTTATTTCTCACCACGTTTATTTCAAAACTGGTTGACACACCTGTGGGGGAGCAGACCTGGTGGTTCAAAAAACCTCCCTGCCAGGTTTTCTGTTTCGTTCACGCATTTTCATCGAGGGTTATTGGTTCTGCCTAAGACTTTTGAATCCCTTCTCTCTTGCCTTAGTCCGAGAGGGGTTGCTATTGCAGGTTTATTTAAATCTTGTTTTGGAGTACGTTCCCGACACGGTGTACCGCATCAGCAAGCACTACAGCAAACTAAACCAACGTGTTCCGACATTGTACGTCAAGCTGTACATGTATCAGTTGTGCCGTGCGCTGGCAAACATTCACTCGTTGGGGGTTTGTCATCGCGACATCAAGGTGAGAACCTTCTCAAGCTCGTGGTCTCCGGTGTAAAGAACAAGAAAAAGTGAACAGGTACATCTTCGGTATACCTTTTCTTTTTCTCAAGCCGAAGTCATATGTTAGTCAGCCAATATGGTTCTCGTTTTATTGTGTGGTCTGTGAGCCAAAAGCTATTCGTGCTAACCTACAGCGAATTAATAGCAAATAAAACCCTGCGTCGAAGAGAGACATTTGGTGCTCTTTCCTCGTGTATGTATCTCGTGTATGAAATTAGTTCTTTCGTGCGTCAACTCATCGTTCTCTCTTGCCTTGCCAAACTGCAAATGCGTTTTCTTACAATACCCTTCCCCACCGTGTGCTGCAGCCTCAAAACCTGTTGGTCAACACTCACACTCATCAACTGAAGCTCTGCGATTTTGGAAGCGCGAAGATATTGGTAGGTCACACCCGGGCCTGGAAAGAGTCCCGTAGCCCGCTGTCTGCTTGCTAGCTTGTGTCTTAGGTTGTTGTGATAAGGACTTGCGCCCTTTTCTTCGATATGCAGTTCAAATTCTATGTGCAGCTCGTGCTCTTTTTGCGCTAACAGAAAGGCTCGTACGTCCTTGTGAAAACTGCAGGTGAAGGGTGAACCCAATATCTCCTACATTTGTTCGCGGTATTACCGTGCCCCAGAGCTTATCTTCGGAGCCACCGACTACTCTACTGCGATAGATGTGTGGTCAATGGGGTAAGATCATGCCTCCGCTGCTTGCCCGACGTGCTTTCGGTCCATCTCAACGTTCGGCACTCCCTGCACCCTCCCTGCAGCAAATCGTGCTTTGGTCAGAGCATATGGAGCTGTGAAGTGCTTTTCAAGAAAATGCCGAGGACGGCCCAAGTCTGCGTGCTCTCTGGTGCTGAGAGTGTTTGTTTGGGGTTGTTTCTGCAGTTGTGTGTTAGCTGAACTTTTGCTCGGGCAACCGTTGTTCCCGGGAGAAAGTGGCGTCGACCAGCTGGTAGAAATCATCAAGGTGTTAGGAACACCGACTCGCGAGGAAATTCACTCAATGAATCCGAACTACACCGAATTCAAATTCCCGCAGATCAAGGCACACCCTTGGACCAAGGTGAAACATTTTGTCCTGCCTCCGCTGTCCTAGTCCCAACCAGACTTGTATTGTGCCCATCAAACGGGTTTTTCTTATCGGCTTTTTATGTATCTTACCACAGGTGTTCCATAAACGAATGCCAGCGGATGCCGTTGACTTGGTGTCAAGGCTTTTGCAATACTCTCCACATTTACGCTGCACGGCACTGCAGGTGAGTCTCCTCAATCCGTTTGCAGTTTTCTTTTCAGCCTTCCCTGTACATACTCGTTGAACCTGGAAAGCGCAGAAAGCCTATGTGGTTGGAATTGTTGTGCAGGCTTGTGCTCATCCATTCTTCGACGAGCTGAGGGAGCCCAACGTGCGACTGCCGAGTGGACGAGCTGTTCCACCTCTTTTTGACTTTGGGCAAGGTGTGAGGAATATTTTATGTAACAAGTTTAATGAGAGTTTTCCTTTAGGCTAGCAGACACACTGAAAGAACCTTTCTTGTTGCAGATGAGCTTAAGGGTGCAACACCTGATTTGATCGCTCGACTCATGCCTCCACATGCAAGAAGGAATGGGGAATACGAGCAGCTTCTCAGAGAATGCAGCTAAGCCTCTTTGCCCTCTTCCTTTTTACGGAGGAGTTACTTTTTCAGTGGCATTAGGAATACACGGAAGAAGCGGTATCTTTGATGTTTTCAACTGCCTTTCTTTGAGAATTTAGCATCCGACCTCCGCGTAGGTGTGTGTCGACCTTACAGGCCATTTTCGGACATGCGGACAAGTAACCATGAAACCATTTATATTTTGCTGTGGAGAGCTTTTTGGCCTCTAGCTGATTTCACTTAAAGTTGCGAAGTGGTGTATGATGTATAATGTTGCAAGACGTGAGTAAATGATCTGAATTTCAAATTAAGTTATCCTGAAAGAATTGTGGAAGGACCGGTGTGTAGTATTTATAACACGACAGCCTGAAGTTGTTTTGGCCCTCGTCCTCTTAATGATATACAGCGTTTTAAGCCCATATATAGTTGGGTGGACTTGCGGCGAATGTATACAGTATAGTGTATGTCTGCCAGCCGCGAGCCATTCAGCCGAATGCTCTTAAGTATGGAGATCGGAAATCGATAATTGAAGGATTTTCCTAGCGGGCACTTTTTCTAACACGATTCTCGTTTGTCACAGGAAACTGCCCTTTCCACACTTAACGACACTTAAAGTGGGATCTGCCGAAGCTCAAAACTCCCCGACCAATAAAATTTGGGGGGGGGGTATAATATATGACTGGAAAGGGCTGGTCAAGCGCTACCGATTGGTCTGCTTACTTTTTGGATTTGGCTTATAAAATCATTCCAAATCCCCCAAACGGTTTGGGGGGATTTCATTGGCCAAATAAAAAAAAGCAAGCAGACAATTTGATAGCGCTTGACGAGCCCTTTTCAGTCATATAATTAGAATTCGGAATTTTCAATTTTGGGGGGGGTGTTTTTAGCCAAACCGTGCAGCCTATGAGGGTGACACATGAACCATCGGAAATTTCGAAAGAACAAACAACAATATAAAAGGCCACGAACTATCCCGAGCTCAAGATCGAAACGATAAGCCAATCATATTCTTGAACAGTGGGTTTCGATTCTCAATTTTGGATTTTGGATTCCGAACTTCTCCATGAAACAGATGCTTGAGATTGTCAGATCAATTAAACACTTCTATCGACCGCAAGATTTAGTTCGCGCGATACCATTCAAATTTCGACACTATATATAGATTATATTCCAGCGCTATCTTAATCCGACGGTTTATATATTGTGTTTTTGGCATCTAAACGGTCAAAATTAGGTGATTCGCAATAGGAAAAGTCTGCTCGATTATATAGCCCTTTTTAAGACTCGAAATAGCCAATGCCGGCTGAATGGCTCTAGGCCGATAGCCATATATAGTGCGATACCCCGACCGATAGCGCATGATTTCGTGGATCAGTACTCACGGGAAACTGGTAAAGCACATCTCAAACCGTCAGATACCGTGAAAGTTGAAGTTTTGCCACATGTCAACAAATTTTTGGCACCGGGGTCAACTTCCCCTAGTTGGGGTGGTCAACGGCGCACTCAACGTGGCGAATTAACTGGAACGAATTAGAAACAGATTTGCGGAAAGCTACTTTTTCTAGGAAAGATTCAATGTACATTAGATGCGGTTGAACGTGGAGTCACGCTATTCCCCATGCTGAGTTTCTTCAACCAACCATACCGTGCTTACTATTTTGATTTTAAAAGAAAGAAAGAAAATTGCCAAAATCGCGGTATCTTAAAAAATAAATCAAAGAATTCACCCGGTGTGGATCAACGACTAAAAACAAACAAACTAAGTCGGGTTTAATGTAGTATGCGCGAAGGCAAATGCCATATGTGCCTTACAAACCACATGTCCCTTATAATATAGGGATTATAAATTGATAATCTACCATGTGCCGGAGCCAAGGATATGTCCTGAGCATTTTGAATATAACATGGTGCACCCACTATACAGCGGGCCCCGGAATACATCGGGACGCATACATCCTGTGCTAGGAGGCGAGCACAAGAGCCCGTAACGCAAGTAAATGAGCAAAAACGGTTAAGTACAAAATAGTACAGTACTCGGTACGGAGTACACTAGAGAACCGATATGACTGTGAAAAGCTCTAGAGTGTGTACGGAGTATAAGAGTACAGTAAGTTCCGAGTTGAGTTCCGAGTTGAGCTCTGAGATGCATAAGAGCTCAGGTGTTGCCAGATTCGAAGAAGACAACTGAACTGAGTACTGAAAAGTAAGATAATAAATGTAAAGAAAATAAACAGCCGAAATCGCTACCTTGTATTGAAAGCATACACCCGAATATAGAAAGCATATTCGAATAGTTAAACACCCGTAGTATCGAAATCATACTCGTGCGGTCGTTAAAGATTTAGTATAGGATGATTAAGAAGAGAAGAGAAAAGAACTGGAGTCAGCAGCCTCCTACAAAATGGTATCACTTGTGTCTACTTTCCGCGACGCCTTGCGCTTCCGTGAATTCTGATCTTGTTTCTTTTGCGTGTTCTGGTGAAATTACCTTCTTTTCTGGTATTCGCCTCAAGATGATGGTTAGGGTCTGCGCTTGCTTGCTGTCGCTCGCACCTGCGGTTTTCTCGTCAGGTCTTGCAGCAATGGCGTGGTCGCCCTACACTTTTTCTTTTCAGGTGAGCGACCCAAGCTAGTTTTCTTCGTGCGAGAGCGATCCGTGAATTCAAGTTTTTTTCGCATTTGCCCCTATGTGGCACAAATGTCATATCGTGCCACAATGAGAGTGGCCTAGGCTAACTTTCGGTATTCGAGTTCTTTGCGTCTGCGCTTTAGGGTTATCTTTTAATTTTACGAATGGAAACGTGTTTTGCGTTGACGTGTTGCTCTAGAGTCTTTCTTGTGGTCTAGGATGTTTTGTCGTGCGCTTTGGCTGCGTGTTGGTTTGGCTGCGGGGTGGTCGGATGCCGGGTTTCAGGTATTCTTGAAGTTCCAATCTCCGAGTACTTTGATCCGCGAGGGGATTCAGGTGCGTTTCTACCTTGGCATGCTTCTTATTCACGCATAAGCATACAGCTCGTGTCACGAGCACGCAATTTCGCAGGTCAGGCTTAAAGATTGAAAACGCGTGGATTCTTCGGCAAAACCGACCCTTCGCGGCGGGAGCGCTGCGCAATTTTTTTAAAATTGTGCGGCCTTTGCTGAATTGTCCCCGTATTTCTCGATCTCAAGTGGCCTAGGGCTTGCGCCCTCTACGCTCAGGAATTGCCGCGCTTCGGCCGGTTTAGCCGCTCGGCTCGCGCCTGAGTGGTGAATTTCTGGGTGCGGCGGGTGCTTGTTGCTTTGCACAGGCGTAGGTGCCTCCACACGCATTAATTAAGTTAGCAATGTATTCCGATGGGGAGGAATTTGTCGGTCGGTCGGGCCGCCGCCCGCGGCAGCGGGATGGCCCCCCACGGTCGGCTCAGGGGTCGGGTGTCGCCTCGGGGTTGTCTCGTCCGGGGGAATGGCCCGCTGGCCAGGGCTCTTCGGGGTTCTGGGGCGTGGCGGGTCGGTCTGAGGGTCGTGATTGGCGCTCTGGCGAACGGGGGGAGGGGGTGCGACGCGCTCTCTCAAGCCAATACGGCGCCCTAGGAGCTGAGTCGGGGGCGAGGCCTTTGAGGACCCCTCCAGGGTTGTCGAGCCCCCCCTGGCACCTCACCACCGGGTCCCCTGGCACTGTCCAGAGAGGATGGGATTGAGTCAGCGTCGGCGTTCGCGTCTGAGCTAAGGCTGACAGTGCGCCAAGAGCATGAGTCGCCGGAAGCTCAAGCACTAGTTGCGAGCGCGCGCCGTCGCGTCGTCAGTTCGGGGTCGAATTTGAGGGGAACTCTGGCGGCGTCGGACGCTAGTTCCGGGTCGGATTCGGATCTCTCAGCGAGAGTTCTTAACCCAACAGCAGTTCCTTTCTGCATGGTGTCCGGCAACAACGCCAACGAAGGGCTCGCTCGCCGAGTCCCAGAGTCAGATCCTGTGACGCCGTCCGCGATCCCTCATGTGAGCGAGAACTTCAGCAGTGCCCCAGAGCGCCTGGAGAACTCGGATGCATCACAGGGTGCTCCTAGGGGAAACAGACTATTGGGGATACGTGAACCAGTATCCATGTTTTTAGACGGTGCTTTTCTGCTACTATTCTCGGTTTATAGACGACGGGTGATCTGCCACGTCATCATAACGCGCAGTGTAATGCAGACACGTGGCAGACACGTAGGCTGCGATATGCGTTTATGCGGTACGGTATGCCTTCATTATGCTGTTTGCTATTGTGGTTCGAGTGATCATCGAGCAATCAACGGAGAGAGATATTTTTTTGGATTGGGTGTGTTCATAAACACAAGCCCCGCGTCAAAAAACGCGGCTATACAACTATCATCACACGGGTATTGTTGCATGGACGTTGTCTATTCGTTTATTTACAAGTATAATGTTTGCTAGCGTTAGTAGTCTTACTATATAACCCATAAATGTTCGATAGTGAATTTTCCGTGCCGTGCCAAATGATCATGTTGTCTGCCGATTTGATACAAATGACTAGCTACATGACTTCAAAGTAATTGCCATCATTATTGCTCCAGACAAGACAGAGAGTTGGCGGCATCTCATTGGCACATCATGGCATTTATTTGGTGTCTTCAGTCTTCCATTATTCCAAACGGACCATTCGGCTCTGACGTTTCTGGCTCGCCCTGGCTCGCCTGCTCGTGACTGGCTTGAGGCCTCTGGGTCTGACGTTCCTGGAGATGGCAAGCGTGCTGCCCTTGAGGTGGTACGCATGCTCCAGGAACGCTCAGAGCCCTTTGACTCTTTTGAGTCGCTGCTGGCGGTTCGCATCCCCAGCAGCGGAGATCCTGACCGTGAAATCCGTGAGTTCAATGGCCTGTTGCGGGACGTTCAGCGTTCCCACAACTTGCCAGAGGACGCGGTGAAGCGGCAGTTTCTAAGGCTCTCGGCAACTCGGCGTTGTATCGTGACTTGGCTAATTCCTTGGCTCGAGCTGACCAGCGGCAGGGCGTGTCTCTCTTGACTATTCAGGCTCGTGTGCGGGAGCAGTTCCGCCACGGCCTGAAAGTCTCTGGCACCCCTGTTTCGGCTCTGTCGTTCGGCGATGGCGCGTCTGACCTGGCTGCGGCGTTGTCCAGCCTGCAGAAGCAGCTGGAGCGCATGCAACAGGACATTCGTGACCTTAAGCGGCAGAAGCGGGAAGGGTCACCGCCTGCGGGCAAGCACCTTACCCGCTCTGCTGCTAAGCATCATCGTGCTGGTGTTAAACCACTTGGCACCGCTCCTCCTGTCTCATTTGACAAGAAGAGTGGTGCCTTCGTGCCTCACTGCAGGAATGCGGAGTGTGCACAACGTGGTTTGAAGCACTGGCATGCTGAATGCCCCAACGGCGGTCCTCAGTCTGCCCACTACTGTGGTGCAGTTGAGGACTATGAGACTGACTGCCTGGCTGTTCGTTTCCAGCGTTTCTATGACGCTGTGGATGAACATGCCTTCGAGTCGCTCTGCACGATGGAGGGTCGCCCAGAGGTGGTCGAGCTGTCGGCACATTCTTTTGTGGCGGCTGAGCCCACGTCTCTGCGGCACTTTCAGGATGCGGCGGCTTCCGCTCGGGATGCGGCGGCTGACGATGACGGCATGGCTCAGTTTGGTCTGGCCACATTCCACTCGGATGCACGGGGCTCGGTTAGGCGATTTGTTTTGAATATAGGAATATTCCCTTGCAAAATTCTATCATGTTATTAATGGGCAATATAGCCATCTTGGTTCACATGGAATATTCCGCCTGCTGGATTTCATCTAGAAGAAGTAAAAGCATTTTATATGCACGTACCAGTTCAAGCTGTCCCACTAGTCCCATCAGTCCTGGCACTAGCCCCGTAAGTCCCACAAATCCATTCCGTCTGAATAAACCCGCATAATCCTACAATCCGTTTTAGACGTCCAGACCCACCAGGTTCCGGAGTCCCAGCAATTCCATTAGTTTCCACCAGTGCCACCAGTACCATTCGTCCCATCCGACCTGTGAGTCCCAGCGGTCCCACCATTTCCAATCGTCTAACTGGAAAAGTACACCGGAAACCTGGCTGCCGCAGGCGATTTGTTTTGAATATAGGAATATTCCCTTGCAAAATTCCATCATGTTATTAATGTGCAATATAGCCATCTTGGTTCACATGGAATATTCCGCCTGCTGGATTTCATCTAGACGAAGTAAAAGTATTTTTTATGCACGTACCAGTTCAAGCTGTCCCACTAGTCCCATCAGTCTTGACACTAGCCCCGTGAGTCCCACAAATCCATTCCGTCTGAATAAACCCGCATAATCCTACAATCCGTTTTAGACGTCCAGACCCACCAGGTTCCGGAGTCCCCGCAATTCCATTAGTTTCATCAGTGCCACCAGTACCATTCGTCCCATCCGACCTGTGAGTCCCAGCGGTCCCACCATTTCCCTTTCCAATCGTCTAACTGGAAAAGTACACCGGAAACCTGGCTGCCGCAGGCGATTTGTTTTGAATATAGGAATATTCCCTTGCAAAATTCTATCATGTTATTAATGTGCAATATAGCCATCTTGGTTCACATGGAATATTCCGCCTGCTGGATTTCATCTAGAAGAAGTAAAAGCATTTTTTATGCACGTACCAGTTCAAGCTGTCCCACTAGTCCCATCAGTCCTGGCACTAGCCCCGTAAGTCCCACAAATCCATTCCGTCTGAATAAACCCGCATAATCCTACAATCCGTTTTAGACGTCCAGACCCACCAGGTTCCGGAGTCCCAGCAATTCCATTAGTTTCCACCAGTGCCACCAGTACCATTCGTCCCATCCGACCTGTGAGTCCCAGCAGTCCCACCATTTCCAATCGTCTAACTGGAAAAGTACACCGGAAACCTGGCTGCCGCAGGCGATTTGTTTTGAATATATGAATATTCCCTTGCAAAATTCTATCGTGTTATTAATGGGCAATATAGCCATCTTGGTTCACATAGAATATTCCGCCCGCTGGATTTCATCTAGAATGAGTAAAAGTATTTCATATGCACGTACCAGTTCAAACAGTCCCACTAGTCCCATCAGTCCTGGCACTAGCCCCGTAAGTCCCACAAACCCATTCCGTCTGAATAAACCCGCATAATCCTAAAATCCGTTTTAGACGTTCAAACCCACCA
>LGRX02010963.1:0-12335 GCA_001247695.2 Cymbomonas tetramitiformis
GTCTCGTTCTCAATGATACTGTACTGTACGCTACGCGTTTCTCAGGAACGAGGCTACCCCCGGTTACAGTCGAAGAGGTAAATTTAGGAAAACTAAAAATTATTTCTTCATTTTGCTCGGAAGGGTCCTCAGAGTGAATCAGTAATTGCAGACTGTCCGAAGGATCGTCGGCTTCAAGGGTTCTAACAATGCTCCACTTGTTACCAAGATAGAGCTGGAAAATATGTTGAGCCCTCAGTGCTTGAAATGTTTCGAGTGTCGCCATTGCGAAATGAGAGAAATTGGCTGTCAACTGTGAAAGGGGTGTGTGTGAAAGAACTTTGAAAAAGTGATGTAACTTTAGCACAATAATAAAAGTCATTTCTGGCGGCTAAAAATGACATGTCGAATATCGATGTCAATTTTAATCAAAAATGACATGCGCTGTCGCTTTTTGATTCGGTCTGTTCAGATAAAGGATATGATTTTAAGATATCCTGGTGTCATTTGCGCTGAAATCGAGGATCGATCGATTCAGTAAGATAGAAATTCTTGGTTGACTCGCAAGTCTATATCATTTTTAGAACGTAAAAAACGGCTTCATAAGCTAATGACGGCTAATTTGGACGAAAATATGTTTTCTATTTCTTTCGATGAAGGTTGCGAGATTATCTGCAAACCGTGCCCGGGAATAGTTATTGAAGATTCCATGGAAATAGGGGCTGACTTTTTCAATCATGAGCCAATTCCAAGCACAGCCCCAAGCGCGAATACGCAATTGGTTCTTTGGAACGCGCCTTTGACGTGTAGATCGGAAGTTAGCTCTAATTCTTCACGCGTTTCCGGGTCACGCGCTTTGCGCGAAATTGACTTACAAGAGATAAAAAGCAGACTTGATACAGAATTTTCAGAGACAAGTTTGGACTTGAGGAATGAAGACCCTCTTGTTTGTTTAAATGGTGAAGTAAACAAGCAGATTGTCGTGCGCAAACCGTACGAATCCGACATACGCAAGAAACAATATACGGGCGTAATTAGTATTAAGCAGCGACGTTTGCAGGCTGACAGTATATCAATGGCAGAAACAATTAAGTGCAATTGCAAGTCGCACTGCTGTCTATCTTTCTCATCCGCAGATATTCAGTCTTTTCGCGAAAATATTTTCAGTATGTCGCAAAAAGATAGAAAGGAATACTTCATCAAAGACTTGCTAAAAACAGCTTTCGATCTGAGGACAAGTTCGACTTCAAATACTTTTTGGGCAAGAAGCAGGTATGTTTTTTTTTGAACTCGTTCATTAGCTAATGAACGGCCTCTGGCCAAAGCGCGACTCACAATTAGACACTTTGGCTGCGGGAACCGTTCATTAGCTAATGAACGGCCTCTGGCCAAAGCGCGACTCACAATTAGACACTTTGGCTGCGGGAACCGTTCATTAGCTAATGAACGGCCTCTGGCCAAAGCGCGACTCACAATTAGACACTTTGGCTACGGGAACCGTTCATTAGCTAATGAACGGCTCTGGCCAAAGCGCGACTCACAATTAGACACTTTGGCTACGGGAACCGTTCATTAGCTAATGAACGGACTCTGGCCAAAGCGCGACTCACAATTAGACACTTTGGCTACGGGAACCGTTCATTAGCTAATGAACGGACTCTGGCCAAAGCGCGACTCACAATTAGACACTTTATTTGGCTACGGGAACCGTTCATTAGCTAATGAAGGCGTGGTTTGGAGAGTGCTGACGAGCATGCGACGGCCGTCCCGCCTGCAGACGTGCAGTGTTGGGGGTGTCTCCCAAGCGTCTTAAATTGGCATGACCTACCAAAACCCTTATGCATTTTCTAGATAATGTGTTATTAATTTTTTGAGTGACGGTTTTTTTTTGTAACAGGTGTGCTTTAAGTTCTACTATATGGCTTACGGCATCAGCTACGGGTATCTTCACGACTGTCGGACACGCGTGCTCGAGGGCCGACACACGTTTGTTCATGGATTGACGTACGAGGAGGACAACCGCAAGATTTCTCTGAAACGCGAGTCGGTCGTTGCATGGCTCAAGAAATACGCCGACGAATACGGACAACACCAACCTGACAAAGAACCGATT
Organism: Cymbomonas tetramitiformis; assembly: GCA_001247695.2. Lineage (NCBI taxonomy): Eukaryota > Viridiplantae > Chlorophyta > Pyramimonadophyceae > Pyramimonadales > Pyramimonadaceae > Cymbomonas > Cymbomonas tetramitiformis. The sequence goes on from LGRX02010963.1 coordinate 2,093, forward strand.
CATCTTTCGGATGGATTGACCATCGAAGAGCTGTGGGACGAGTACAACGAGGGCTTGCAAGAGAATGAGGAGAGGAAAAATGCTCTCTCAGTTACTTCTACAAAATATTTGACGAAGATTGCAGGAAGTGGCTCAAGATTCCATCGACGAACCGATTTTCTCAGTGCGATGTTTGCGCGTCCTTCAAGTTATTGAAGGAAGGCTTAACCAAATCTCAAAAAGGTGAATATTCATGAATAGCTTTGTGATGTGTTTATATGCTTATGTAATTTGTTCACTGACCCAAATTTGTGTATCTTGCACAGCGCAATACAACGGGCCTCTCAACAAACATCATGCAATCGCACGAGCGGAGCGCCAGAAGTTCTACAAACATGGTCGTAAAGCGAATATGACCAAGAGCATTACCATGAACAAAACTTGGCATAAGTATGCCTCGGTGATCATCGATGGCATGACGCAGTGGACCACCCGACTGCCACACTTTCGACGTATCCCTAAACATCTGGACTCTAAGGACTTCCTTGACGTGCACAACATGGGGAGCATGATCGAGAACGTGGGCCGCTTTATGGATTTCAACTACGCCAACTTCAAGGACGATGCGAACTTCCTTGTCAACGTTTTGCACCGGGATATCCTCCGCATTCAAGAGCATCGACGCAACGGGGACGGGGAAAATTCATACCCGATGCCGGAAGTATTGTATGTACAGCTTGACAATGTGAGCACCAACAAGAGCAAGTTGATGTTGGCATACGCAGCTTGGCTGGTGCACACGGACGTCTTTCGCAAGGTGAAACTCAACTTTCTGTTGGTGGGACATACGCACGAGAACATTGACCAGATGTTTTCACGCTTCTCCGTGCGTCTACGACGCAAGCAAGCTTGGACGCTCGACGAGATGATAGAGGTCGCACAAGAATGCTTTACGGATGGTGTAACGTGCGAGCACACCGAGAAGATCTTCGACTTCAGCTCTTGGTTTGATGGTCACGTCTTCGATTGCCACAATATTTTGGCACAGCAGGCTTTCAAGTTCAAGAAGAACGAGCACGGCGAAGTGGGCATGCAGTACAAACAGTATTCCATTTCACCCAAATGGTTACCCGAGACTCCATTGCCAAAGCTTGTTTCTACACCCCCTGTCACGGGGCCTGGATACATCAAGCCGATTCCTTTTACCGAAGAAGGCATCGAAAAGCTTGAGCATACCTTACAGGCGTTGAAGGACATTTTGGGCACAAAGCTCACGGAGGTGCACGAAAAGTTTTGGCGCGAGGATGTCATCGAGAAACAGCGCCACCTAACTGCTGGTGGAGAATGTCAAGCGCCCGCGATACCCTTCCAGCATCCCGAGAAAATCGCCATCGAGCGCAATACCACCTTGGTTCGACTGATAGAGGCGCCCGCGTTGGCGATAGAAGCTGCCGAGGCTGCCGCCGTCCCCGCTATACCGGTGCGCATCCAACGCCGAATTGATCGAGCGCCGATAGAAGTGTACAACGGTAAACGGAAACACCAAGGTCGAGCCCAAAAGCGAGCAGAGCAGTACGTGGACAACGCCCAGTGGGAGGTCACCTACGGCCAGATGACAGTCGGCAGCTTTGCGGTGGCTCTCGCGGTGGAATCTGAAAACGACAAGTTCGCGTTCCGCGTACAACTGAAGCGAAGCGAATGGTCGGATCCGTTGTACTTGGTGAAGGTGGAGGCGCGCTATCCGTCAACTCAACAGCTGCTATATCGCTATTTCCAACCCAAAAAGCACACCGACACCAAGAAGAAGCACCTCGGCAAGCAGCTTGCGAGTCACCCAGGAGCTTTCGCAGCGCCACCGGGGCACCGACCGTCTACCGAGACTTTCGATAAGAATGAAATAGTGCTGGCATGGAATGTGGATGCGAATGACCCCGAACGGAGTATACCGAACGAGCAATACGCGCAGATAGTCGTCGCTTTGCTTGCACAACAATCCAAACGCACGCGCAAGGACCTAGGTGACTTGAATGAATCGGATGATTCCGATGAAGACGAAGCTTTTGATAATTGCGTAGCGGTAGCGGTAGCACCTGAAGTGGACGCGTAAAGCAAGACGAAAAAAAAACATGTAAATAATATGTGTATAACGTGTATATAGATTCTGAGTCAAAAGTTCTGTGTGTTTTCACTCCTCCTAGATTTCGAAAAAGTGCATTTGACCTCAATTTTGTACCATAAAAACCATTAAATCTAATGCACAACCTGCACTTGCATGTTCTTGACTGTTAAAATGCGGCTTTTTAAGCCTATCATGAGGTAAATAAGGCAATATCATTTTCACATGAGAATATCATTTTCATCGAATAGTGTGTTACACACCGGACGATGCCGAGCATGGAGACACCTGTTTGCACCCCGTGTCAGCGCTCTTCGCACACGAGGCATCCCTGGAGCCTAGCTCCGGGTTGTTCGCTGACATGGTGTTGGCAGGTGACCTTCGGTTTCAGTCAATGACCGAACAACATCACAGTGAGACCCGGGAGGAAGGGGGGGCTTGGGGGCCGAGGTCTTGGAGTTCACAGCTGGAGTCTGTAACTGGACCGGAGCCCGGCCCTCCCGTGGAGCTGCGACTGTCCCTTCCCTCACGGGTTAAGGTGGCTACTCCTCCCGGCCTCACCGACAGAGAGCAGGACCACTGGGACAGGCTGTGGTGTGAGGATCACACCCAGCCCACCCAGTGGCACGACACCCTGCCGGCTTCGGCCGCAACGACGCCGAGGGTTCCACGAGTACCGCCTCCGGTGATGCCCTTCCCTCCCGGCCCTGGCCCGTGCTTTGTCACTGCAGGAGCGGGACTATATGCCACGGCCACGGACCCCCCTGCCAGCGGGCACGGGGTGCCTGCGGGGTCCGTGGTCGAGGCCTCGGACGAGACCGACGGCCCTGAGCCCCGTGGCTCAGGGGAAGGACAGCACTATGACCCTCCACCCTCCGTCACTGGACCTACCCTGCGTAGGGGTGTAGGTAGGGGTGGTGTGCCATTCTACAGACATGCTCTCGTCTCCACCCTTGTTGTCCTCGGCTTCCTGGGCTGTGCCATGGCAGATGTAGACTTGCTTCAGGGACAGGAGGATGCCTCGGACAGATTGAGACTGCTGTCACCTGGGGGCCCACGGGGAGGGGCCCAGTGGCTACTACCCGAAGGTCCGGTCCTCCCACAAGGCGGACCGAAGTGAATTTGGGATATATGCCGCGTTTTTTCGATATAGTTGGTATATGAGTGCTTTGGGGTCATATTTAGGTGTCCAATAATTATCTAAAAACGTGTGTTGGGTGTAATACTCGGTGTAGCGATGTGGTTTACGTTATTGAAAAGTGGGGGTGAAACCGCTCGAAATTAAATAAAAAGGCCGGTCCTCCCACAAGGACCGGAAGTTCCCAACCCACCTACACTCACTAAGTGGCCTTCCTAGTGCCCACTGCACTTAAAAAATACTTCAACATGACCTATTCGTGCCCTCTACAATGTACAACATCTTCGGAATCCACAATACTGCGGTATATATCCCTCACAATGTCATGCACCCATGAAAAAATTAGATTTCATCAAAATCGGCAATCCAAAAATCTGCTCTCGCCGAATTCCAAAGCAATGTTCCGAGTAGACTACTGCACATATTGACATGCTTAAGCATTCTAAAAATCGATAAACATGTCTACATGAAGTATGCGACGTGGCACATCATACATCTATCATATCCGAACACTATTTGGCATTCATAGTATCCGTAGTAACGAGAAAAAAAACATTTGAAAATCTTGGATCAAAAATGTTTTTTACAGGTGTAAGGTCGATTTGAGTGCGTATATACACCCAATACGAGGTCGCCAACATGTATAATCTTGCAAGTATGATTGGGTATGATGTTAGGATAAATTTTGTACTTGGGCGGCTTGTTTGACCTGGAATTCTATTGGATTAAAATATTTGAATGGCATGGCATGTTTTTGAACGTCCTCCAAAAGTTGCAACTCAAAAATGATAGGGTACATGCTACAAATGCATTGGATATAGTCATTTTATGACGATATACGGTTGATGGCGCATATGGACACTCAGTTTAGGTCCTAAGTGTACTAAAAACCGAAGGGTAGGCACTAAGACCGTCAAGAGGACGGCTAAAAAAATTCCCGCAACACCGGTCCTTGTGGGAGGACCCAACGCCGTTTCGGTCCTCCCACAAGGACTGTCGGGCAATAGCCACCAGGGGACGGGGACGGGGATACTGTATGACTGGGGCTCTGATGGTGGCACTTGGGCTGGTAACAATGGGAACAGTGGTTCTTGTGATTGGGAGTGGTCAGATTCTGGGACTGGACACTCCTCCTCTGGATCTGGCACAGGAGACTCTCACAGTGACCACGGCCAGTTCACCAGCTCGGGTATGCCGCCCGATGCCGCCTCACAAATACAACTGTTCCGGTCAACTATAACAGCAGACAGTGAGGACCGCCGCAGGCGGTCCCGACACCTCACGGCTCTAGCCTTGGCAACCTTTCTGGCTATTATCATTCAGTGCCTATTCCTATTCTTCATGGACTTCCAATCAATATCAGGCGACAGTACAGTGGACAGAGGTGTCGGTGGTGTTGGCCCCGTGGCTTGGCAGCAGACTGGCAGTGTCCTCGAGACCACCTCACACCTGGCACACCTCATGATCACTGTCGGTGGTGCCGTGGTGCACATGTCTTGGTGGCTCGGCTTCACGTGGACGGCACACGGCACACCACCACCTGGGCTAGTGTTCACCTGTAGCCCTGTTGTCTCGGCCTATACACTATCACGGGACGGCGATGGCATTGTGGTAGACTCTGGTGCCACTGGGAATATCACAGGCACCAGGTCCAGGATCTCAGCTCTAGACACCTCCGCCACTATTGGCTTCTCTACGGTGATGACAGGTCCCGTATCCCGAACTGACGGGACCTGTACACTACACCTCTATGGCCGTGAGATACTGTCAGGGGAGATAGACGAGTACACTATACCTGGCTGCCACTTCAAGGAAGGCGCCAGGACACTCCTATCTACCCGGGTTATGCTCCGGCATGGCTTCAGTTCCCCAGACTTCATTACCATGACCTACACCCACCTGGACTCAGGCAGAACATATCGTATCACAGACAATCAGGTGGATTACCTCTGGGATGAGCCGCAGCGCCCGCACTCTCACCACTTCGGCTCAGCAGCTGTCACGACCCGCACAGGTGACTCATCAGACTGGCAGTGGAGTAATAGCGAGTACACTAAATGGGCTACTACTCACGGCTCTCCTACAGCTACAGCTAAACTTGGTACTCCGGCTTTTGATGTATCTATGTATGGGGACTCTCTGCCTGTTGGAGAGGGTAACAATCATCCGGCTCTTGAGCACTGGTCTATCTCAGATGATTGTCACACCAAACAGTGGACGGGTCAGTTCTTCTATGGCAACATTCCCTTCAGTATCAGTATGATTGACAGAATGCTGACTAAGGGCAACCATGACTTTCTCCTTGACCCGCATAATACCACCTACTTCTGGATTGTCCCGTATATGCCACAACACCAGATATGGCACAAGACTTGTACTATGGAGGTACTACACATCTATCCTAAAGGCAGTAAGAGGATATTCAGCTTCTCTCGGAAGCACACATATGCTTCCAGTCACCCACTGACACCGGCTGGCTCAGATGGCGGACCTGACAGAGTATTCATTGATGGCACTCCCTTTGAGATCTGTATCCTGTTCAGGAACAGAAACACACCTGTTCGGGTCAGTCCCTTTGTGGAGTTCCATGCAGTCATGGGTCACGGCTCTACAGCCAGTCTGCTTAAGCTCTACGACCTGCCTGGCATCCAGCTCGGTCGGCCTCTGCTGTCTAGGCGAGCTATAGCAGCTATGCCGACCTGCTCTCAGTTCTGTGCAGTATGCTGTACCAGTAAGCTGAAGCAGAAGCCCTGTGGACACCATGACCAGTTGAGATCAGTGGCCATACAGCCCGGCCAGAAGTGGGCTGCTGACTTGACAGGACCTATTACCCCAGCTGGCTACAATGGCCACCTGTACCGATGCCAGTTCATTGACTATGTCAGCAGATTCATATTTGTGTACACCTTCGTCCAGAAATCAGAATACTACACCTGTCTGGTTCACTTCTACGGCAGCTTACATGCTATGGGATATGCACCACAGTCCATAACACTCCGTACAGACTGTGCTCCAGAGATGGGTGACCCCCAGTGTGTGGCTTTCTATCAAAAACACCGTATATTACACCAGAAGTCATCTCCTACAGTACATACAGACAACCCTCATGCAGAAAATGCCATTGGCAAAATATCAGACATGGCTAAGGCATTACTTCTGGCAGCTGGCATGCCCGAGGACTACTGGCCTCTGGCTGCCACCCATGCTGGCTTCATATGGAATATCTCTACTCACAAGAACATCTCTACAACACCATTTCATCAGATCAGAGGCTATCACTATGGCTATGCAAAACTGAAGGCCTTCGGCCAGAATTGCTATGTCATTATGTCTCAGCAGCAGAGGAACTCCAGACAGCCTGGCATGTCTAGGAAGTCCCAGCGGGCGGCCTGGTCGGGCCGTCTTGTCGGTGTATCAGTCAGCTCCCTGGCATATAAGATCCTGGATACTGAAACTAACATGATACACTATGTCGGTAAGCCTCACTGGATTCATAATCATCAGGACATGGGAGAGATATTGGGCTCCTTTCCAGACCCACATCAGGCAGAGCGGGAGTTTGATGCATCCTATGACAGACCACAGTCATTCAGTGACAGCTTTGACACAGCAGGCTCGAGGGTTCATGGTATTGGCTCTTTCTTTGACGGAGAGGAGTCACACGCATGTGTTCAGCTTATTCAGACAGATGGCACAGTTACCTGGACTATGGCAGTCAGATATGTATTACAGACATCAGATGGTCGGCACTACCGGGACCTTCTACACTATCTGGACTGCTACAGAAAGCTAAATGGCATCAATGAACACTATCCTATCTGGACTATTGTGAAGGCTCGTCAGACAATCAGAGCACCTATCTACAGTGCTATTCTCATCTCCACCCACAGAGGCAACAGGAGGCCCTACGGTGTCATCCTGGAACCCTGCACCGACGAGCCGGCTGGCTGGCACATTGATCTACCAGCCAACCTGATTATCTTTCCGTCCACACACTCAGCAGCTTACCTGCCCTTCTCTGACACCCTCAGCAGTGACCTCAGAGCAGAGTACATGTTTGGCAGTTTCAGCAGCATGGAGCAGTTTCTCTCTGATGCTCCTACCTCTACTATTACACATATGCTTGAGGTCTCGGCACCAGAGATTAAGCTACCCCACGGTGTCAGACAGGCTCTATCCTCACCACAGTCTGAAGACTGGCTGAAAGCTATGGATCAGGAGGTTGGTGATATGGTTAATCAGGAAAAGCTCAAGCTGGGAACACCTCCGGCTAATGCACAATACCTTACTACACTATTTGTACTGTCTATGCCATTCAAACCTGACCCTACTGGTGCAGGCAAGCCCTATCAGATATTTAAAGCCCGTATGGCTGGTGACGGCAGCAGAACTACAGGCTATCTTCCGTGGGAGACCTCTTCAGCTACCCCAGAGATATCAGCTTTCAGACTGCTATTCATATTTGCAGCTCTATTCCAGCTGGTGGTGTCACATCTGGATGTGTCTCAGGCCTTTATGCATGCTAAGCTTGAGTTCCCCGTGTGGATTCAGTTTCCCTCTGGCTATACCTTTAAGGGCTACAGCTATGCCCTGCTCTCATATGCGCTGTACGGCCTCAAGATTGCCGGCGCATCATGGCAGAGGATGGTTAAACAGTTTATGCTCAGTTTCAAATACATGGGACAATCATTCAGACAGTCTACACATGATGCCTGTATCTATTACATCTACACGCCTACGGTTAAGGCTATGTGTGTGGTATATGTGGATGACTTTGGTATGGCCTGTTCCACGGCTCTTGAGAGGGCCTTCTGGACCGCTTTCAGAGCAACTTTTAAGGCCAAACACCTGGGTCCTATATCCTCTATCCTTCAGATGACAGTACAACATGATGACCAGGGGGTGTACCTCAATCAGTCTCGACAGATTAAAGACCTTATGACAGCTAACAACATACCCGAGAGACCCTTCCGTACACCTATGGACTCTAAACTGGTGATATCAAAACCAGTAGACCCAGACCTCACTCTGGTAAAACCCTATCGGTCTATCCTTGGGTCCCTGCTCTGGCACAGCAGGACGTCACGGCCAGATATCTACTATGCAGTTATCTACCTGTCACAGTTTGTGGCCTGTCCCTCAGAGGACTCAATGAAGGCTCTTATCAGAATTGCACAGTATCTGGACTGCACAGCACACTACAGAATGGCCTTCTATTACCCTGAGAGGCCAGCACGGGTGCTCACACTGTTTGTGTACTCCGATGCTGACCTTGCCAGAGACCTGGAAAACTCAGCTAGATCATACTCTGGCATGGTGATATTCTTCTGTGGTATGATTCTACAGTACGGTACAGTCAGACAGACAATCACAGAAACATCTTCTACGGGTTCAGAATATGTTGCAGCATCTACTGCAGCTCAGCGGGTGGTGTCTCTCATGTTTATGCTGACAGAAATTTTCGGCTATATACAACACCCTATTCAGGGGCAGCCACCCTCTACTACTGGACTTGATTCTGAGATCACTGAGACCGAGAGGGTCGCCACTGACATTGCATTCAGCTACCCTGGATTACAGCCAGGGACTCGTCTCCTGACTAAACTCCTGGATTACACTACACCTACGGGTACAGGAGTCGGTGGTGTCAGGCCTGATGGCAAGTCAGTGACAGATGAACTCGAGATTTATTCAGATTCAGACCGCAGGCCAGTGGACTATCAGAATATGAGAAGCACAGAATACCTTCCAGCTTCAGCAACCTGCCCCAGATTGGAGCTTCCGGTTCCTCTTCTCCTGGATAATGATGCATGCAGGTCTATTGCTGAAAATATCCCACTGTCCCAGAAGATCAAACATGTTCTGGTCAGATTCCATATGCTCAGAGACTTTATCAGACTGGGCTGGATCATATGCTGGAGGGTGCCTTCGGAGAAGAACTTGGCTGACCCCTACCCCAAGCCAGTTCCTCCCACCAAGAACACCGTGCCCTACTTCAACATGCTCTTTGACAGCTACATGGATATGCAAAAGGCAGTGATTCAGGCTGCCAGATCTTTTGGATTTTCGACATGGAGGCCTACTCAGAAAGCAGCAGCATGATCTAACTGTGAGTGCCCTCTGATTTGTCCTGTTTTGGGTTTTGTTTCTGACTGTGCTTTGCAGGTACTTTGTTGCAGGTACTTTATGATTTGGGTTTGAGAATATATGCAGAAAACAAACAACCGATAGAATGACAGTTAGCCTAGAGGTTTAGCAAGCATGCACAAGACCTGTTATGTGAATGTTGCATGCCGTACCTTGACTCCTACGACCTTATGTACCCTTCGGGGACCCGTGACCGGCACCTGTCTCGTACGTGAAAGCCTCTGCCTCCACCCGCTGTGACCCTCCCTACATCTTCCTTTGTCTGTAAGTCTGACGGTGACGGGGTGACCTGGACCTGCCTTCGGGTACTCCTTGTCATATCCCTGACGAAGCATCCGGCTGCATGACACCGCGGTGTGCGGACCTTCAGGGCACAGCAACACTCTATTCCCCCGGTGGAGGATTGGCACTAGAGACAGGGAGCTGATAGGCCTGCCAGGACCGTGTGGACTTTGTCCAGCTTTTTGGGGTTTTCAGCCCTGGCAGGCATGATTGTGGTTTCTTCTGGTCTGGACTGGAGATTGGTATGAGTGTATTCATTCTGGTCTGCCCACCTCACTCGAGGTGGTGTGCTGGATTTGGCATGCCGACAGTGTCATCATCATCTGTGTCATCACCGATACGGTTCGACTACTATGACTTCTTCACTGTCATCAGCGCCATCTCCGATATCGACTTCGGTAGTCAGACAATTCATAGCATCTGTCATTTCACATCTGACACCTTAGGGGCTGTCATCACACTCTTTCGGCGGAAGCTATAACACTTCGTATTATCTTGTGTATAGCTTCACAGTTTCACGGTTGACATATGTGAGTGTTGCACTTGACTTGTAGTGCTTGACTGCGTGTTTGTTCGCACAG
>LGRX02010965.1:0-50750 GCA_001247695.2 Cymbomonas tetramitiformis
GAGGTGGAGGGTGCTACAGCTGGCATTGCGGAGACATGAACCTGCTGCATTCCCTGGAGGTGGAGGTTGATAGCAGCTGCGCTACCGCCTTCCCCGTGCATTAGGCACCCTCGCGCCAGCCGGTGGGTGATCCGAAGCGGGAGGCTGTTGTAGGCTGAGAGTCAATGTGGCTTGCTGGGGGCTTCAGCAATGGTGATGAAGATGCGAGAGCACATGGCGACGATTGCTTTACGGCATCGCCCCAACCCGACTTCCACGCAGAAGCAGGTCGTCATGATGACCAAGCTCCAGCACAACAGCCCAAGGTGCCCCTTCTGGCATTCCCCGCGGCAGCGACACGCGCTTTGATTCGCACACGCTCCACCCGTTGGCGCCACCCATGGGTGCCCTAGACGGAATTTGCCGTTGCTCTCAACCCCATTTCGAACCAATCATCGATGAGCTTCTCATTCTTGATTTCTCCTTCGCCCGCTGACGAGGCGATCCTGCGACGCACCAATGGAAGTATGCTCCAAGCGCTTGCTCACGAGCGATGAGACGTGCACTGCTGTGGATGCACGTGGCCGTCCGCGGTAGGTGCAATGGCTGTGCTGTCCCCTTCGGCACCCACAGGAGAGCCATGCGAGGGCTGTGCTCTCAGCATACGGCACCGGCACAGTCAACATACCGTTGATACTTGCTCGTCATACGTTTGCCACACGGTCGCCATTCAGTAGGAATTCAAGCACCGATGCCTATCACAAATAGAAGATGAGCTTTCCTGGCCACCATGCCAGGGGCTGGGAGGGCCAGTCAGCGGGGCAGAGCGTGCGTTCGCGAGCTGCTAAAGCATCAAGAGGGGGATGCCGGCGCTCGGAGGGGACAGATGGAAGGAACCGAAGCCGGTGTGGCAGGCGCCTGCTCCCCCGAGTACAGCCCCGGCCATGCCGGTCAATGGCAAAACCAAGGTCGGCTCGTTTGACCTCACCCGGCCCAATTAGCCATCGGCGCCAGAAATTGGCTCGGTGCATGTCGGGGCTGAGTTAGTGTATGCAGAGGTGGACTAGGTGTATAAGGAGGGCGGCTTGGTTTTAGTAGTTGCGGGAATGGGAGGGACTCGGAGGTAGCAGGAGCAACGCGGAATCGCCACGGATACCTCCACCGGTCTCGTGTTCCTTTCTGACCGGATCTACCTAGATCCGAGGGATCCGGTGCTCAACTTCACCCGTCTTTCCCCTCTTGCTGTACCAGCCTGCAGCTTCTGTCTTTAGCCGCCCCTTGCGCTTGCCACCAATACCCCTTGCTGCCTGAGACATGCATGGCCTTGCTGCCTGAGACATGCATGACCTTGCTGCCTGAGACATGCATGACCTTGCTGCCTGAGACATGCATGACCTTGCTGCCTGAGACAGCTCACGCTGACCTTGCTGCCTGGGGGACATGCATGACCTGCCCTGGGCAGCCCTGCATGACCTTGCTGCCTGGGTGCCACGCCCCGAGCCACAACGCTTTCACCACCAAGTGCTGTGACCTTGCTGCCTGGTGCCGCTGACCTTGCTGCCTGAGACAGCCATGGCCTTGCTGCCACCTAGGGACAGCCACATGGCCAGCACTGCCCTAGGACATGTGCCACCATGCCCATGACCTTGCTGCCTGAGACAGTACATGACCCAGCTTACTGCCTGAGACACTGCATGGCGCCCCTTGCCTGAAGACATACATGACCTTGCACCACACCTGAGACACTTCACATGACCTTGCTGCCTGAGACATGCATGGCCTTGCCCCTGAGACATGCATGACCTTGCTGCCTGAAGCATATGTCGGAGCTACTTTGGGCCTTATCTCCTGTTCTGGCGCCCCCGAAAATTGCCCCCAAATATTGCTCCCCGCATAATCGCCCCCAAATATCAGCACCCCATATTCCTCCCCCATTGCTGCTCCCCCAATTTCGCCCCTTCTCCCATTACTGCTCCGCCAACATCGCCCCTCCCTCCATTATTGCTCCCCCAATATTGCCATCCCCAATACTGCCCCCCAAATGTTTCTCCCCCCACTATTTTCCGAGCGTCAATGCAGAGGCTTGGGCATTCAGGGGCCTTAATCGGCCGTCACATGCCTCATCAGTGAAGCAACGCATTTGGTGCGGGGGGTCAGCAGAGCATTGCAAGTGATCTTGAGCCATCCTTGAGGGTAGAGATGTGGGCATGCGGGCGCTCATACAATAAATGCAGGCCGCACCGCATCAGAAGGCGCGGGTGATTCCACCGGAGGATGCCTGGCCGCTCCTAAAGAAGGAACTCAAGGACGATGCCCAGCTGCAGCGCCACCACAGAGGTATCTGGGCCTTCCCTCTGGTATCCTAGACTCGTCCCTGCCACGAGGGGGCGGCATTGAGGGGTATGGGCGCGGGCGAGAGCTTGGGACTCAGGGTCCCCCTCAGCGCAGCATCAGCAGCCCGAGGCCACCACCACCTCGCTGCGATGGTCCATTCCCCAAGACTCCCAGCCCGACCGTACGGGTCTCGGCCGACGACTCCAGGGCCGGGGCAAGGACCCGCTCGCGCGGCAGAAGGCGCTGATGCGCAAGCCCTCCCGCGCGCCTCAGAAGACGTCCAAGGCGGGGGCCTTCGTTATGGCAGAGGCGCCCCCAGGGCCCCCTAAAGCCCTAATCCATGCCAATCCCTGTTCCTCCCTCCCCCAGTCCCCTCAGCCTCCCCCTCCCAACCCCACCCTCCGAGCCCCCTTTTCCCCCATGTGGGAGCTGGTGCTGGAGCAGGTGCCCCTCGGCCGGACATACCCGTGCCCTCCATGTTGTGACTTCTCACCCGCCACGCTGCTCATGCTGCGGCGGGCGAGACACTGCGACCTAGCGCCTGCAGCCTTCACTCTGCATTCTTGTGACATATATAGGATGGCTTGCAAGGGGAGAGCGACTCGATGCACCAAGCAGCCCCGGAGGCCGAAACGTAGGCAACCGATGCGCAGCCGAGTAGATGCCGCGCTGCCGAGAGCATGAGTGGTGGCCGGGCGTTAGACTTCAGGATGCATCTTTTCGAGGCATCGTGGGTCGTAGGTGGCGACTTATCGGCGAGGGAACCAGGTCGGCCAATAGTCGAGACCGGAGGGCCTTGCCGGCGACATATGGTGCGTAGGACGGAGGGCCTGGCCGGTGACACGTGGTGCGCGCGGGACGGAGGGCCTGGCCGGTGACACGTGGTGCGCGCGGGACGGAGGGCCTGGCCGGTGACACGTGGTGCGCGCGGGACGGAGGGCCTGGCCGGTGACACGTGGTGCGCGCGGGACGGAGGGCCTGGCCGGTGACACGTGGTGCGCGCGGGACGGAGGGCCTGGCCGGTGACACGTGGTGCGCGCGGGACGGAGGGCCTGGCCGGTGACACGTGGTGCGCGCGGGACGGGACCCGAAACGCCGCAGGATAGGTTCCAGCCGCCGCCACCACCGAGGCCGCATCGCGACGTCATCACCATGCTGCAGGGGACATCGTCCAAGCAGATGCTTCCGGTGCCCCACCCATTCCAGCCCGGCTACCACCCATGGCGCGTGTGGGCGCTCAAGAAGTGCCTGCTATCGCCGCCACGGAGAATGCCTGCGCCTCAATTCTCCAGCCGGGGGAGACACATCGAATGTCAGTCAGGTGGTGTTTGCAAACTCCTTTTTCATCCACCAGATCATCACCTTTTGAGTACCCTCCGGGGAGGCATTCTGCCACCTGGCCTGCCGAGGAGTCGGCCCGCCTGCAGGGGCTCACGCCCACCTGCATGCTCCTGTACCTAGATGGCGGATGCTTCAGCTGCCCAAGCGGCTCAGGGCCTCGCTGGCAGCCATCTCTGCGTTGAGCGCCCGGCGTCCACCCGCGCCATTCCCGGGCGGCCTCAGCCTTCGCTGTCCAGACCGCTGCTCATGCCTCCTTCAAGTCGTAAGCAGAAGTGTCACTGTCCGCTTCTGTCCGCTTCTGCTGGCTCATGACCAGAAGCCGCGCTCCTCTGAGCTGTGCCCATCCCGAGCTCCCAGTGCCTCCTTCTGCGCACCTTCGCCTGCGCGGTTTCAAATGCCTTTCTCAGCTTCCAAGCCGATCGACCGACGGGTTCCTTCCCTGAGGCCTCTTCCTCTGCCTCTCGTCCCCGGGCAGCGACCGCTCGGGTTCGCCCTCATCTTCGCGCGCCGCCCATTGCAAACCCAAAGCCCTGGTATAGTACTCGCAGCTCGCAGGCTGACAACGCGCTCTACCGCGGAGGTTCGTGCTGCTCTCCCAGAACACTTCTCGTGTGCCCGCTCCATGCCGGGCGCCGTGTGCCAGCTAGTCCGCAGCTAGCAGGTCCGCCTTCAACGGCTCCCTGCGCGCAGTGCGGGTGGTCGCATTTCCAACCCATTCTGCCGCACGCCCGGCCTTCAGATTCAGAGAGTCCTCCGCGTGTCCCATGACAGCGACGCTTTCTCCTGCCGGTTCGGAATTTCTGAGTCCCTCCGCTCTGATTGGCCTGACTCCGTCGCTTGGGCGAGAGCGGACTCTTTCCCTGGGAAGATTAGCTTTGTCCATCAGTCTCAAAAGGGAGTGCCCCTCCGCGGCATGGGATGGTTTGTTTTCAGTCAGCCCATGAGGGTCACCCCGGGCGATGTGGCTGTGTTGAAGAGAATACCTCACAACGGGTGTGAAGCGGCACGCAGGACCACACTGGGTGATCATGCATTCCTCATGTTGCCGCCTTTCTGTATCGGCCAATTGCAAAGAGGTGAATTTGGCGGAACTGGCAGGAGGCGAGGCGGCACCGCTGAGCCAGGGGGAAGGAGTGGGGGACGTGGGAGGCGGTGGGCTTGCGTGTCTCAGGGCGCAAACCAGTGGATGCTGGAGACTGTGCAGCTGTGGGGGCTCCAGGCAAGCTGCCATTGGCGATGACGCGACCCCTGCACACAATCGATGCGTGCGTGAGATGCAAATGGGATTAGAATTTTTAGGATTTTTTTCCTTTTCCGCAGCGGCCAATTTACAGCGCGCAGTGTTTGAAAAGCCGCTGGTTGCTGCGCGGCTGTGGAGCACGCGCGTGTATGGAAGCTGAGAGCACAGCAAGTGCCGATGGACGCCGCAGATCGATGATCGTGATGGGTAAACAGCAACCGTGTGCGTTGTTAGCCGACAGGCGTAAGGGCAGCGCAGATGCTGGACCGACGCGAGGCAGCAATAGCGCGGCGCTCGTGTGCCTCGGTGTGAAAGTGGGACTGCGGTGTGCGGCCCTGAGGAGTTGGAGATGCGATAGTAGACGGGCGCTCCTGAAGCAGGCCACTGCCGAGCCGCGAGCACGTGCGTGCGGCCAGCTGGCGCTTGGGAGCATGATGCCCACCCATGAGCGGCTGGACGGCGGCTTAGGTGGCACTACGCGGAGCTAATCAGCACATGGTGGGGAGGTGCAGGGGGTGGACGGGAGTCATTTGCGATGGGGCACACCCTTCATGTTCCTCCCGGAGAAGGACATGCACGCCCGCCACCCAGCCGTGCCCGGAGCGGTGCGCTTTCCACTTCCCGGGCGTGTAATCACCGCCGTCCACTGCTGAACCGTTTGGACCTCACGCTAATCTGAGGGATGTGCTGCAGTCCTCGGAACTCTCCCCTGCCCCGCTCCTGCCCGCATGCACCTACATGGCATTAAGAGGGCAGTTTGCCCAAGATGGAGGTCGCCTCGGTAGAGAGGTCAGGGGAGGTTCTTGGGGTGCTGGCACAGCTTCCGGCGGAGTGGCTGCTGCCGGTGCACTTCGAGCCAGGCGGGCCGCACGACATGGATTCCCACTTCAGTGCCGTGCGCTGGTTTCAGCGAACGTTCGAGGGGGTGCCCATGGCCGAGGGAGTCAAGGGGCTGGCTCACATCTCCCAAATGAAAGACGCGCTGGCACCCCCCCTTGCCTTCACTTCCCCGCTCTCCGCTCTCCCCTCTCGTCTATCCCTCGCCCGACCGTGTGTGGCGCTGACGAATCGCCGCATCTCCCTCCGTGAATCTGATCGGATGGATCACGTGGCGCATCGAGGGGCTGTCCTGCTGGACTGTACGCCTGATTGATTCCCACTTCAGCGATTGGCTGTGCACGGGTAGTTGCGGTGACCACCTGGGAATAGTTGCGGCTGATCCTATAGCTATGGGTCCCTAACGGACGACGTCCGATGCCAACTCGCCCTCTCCGCGGCGCTCACATGACGAGGCGCTCCCTGCCCATTCCCGTTGTGCCGCAGGTGGAGCCGTGCATCATGAGCCTTGCAGGCAAGGAACCAGAGAAGCCGGTGCGCTTGCTGCACTCCCTCTCTTCCACCCCAGACCCTCCACACGTGGTGTGCCGCCCTTCCTCCAGACGACACATCCTCGTCATGCTACATGCGAGTATTTTAAGCTGGGTCAACGCGCGCGAGGCTGCCATTCCGTGTGCGGGCGCGTGCGGGCAGGAACCCAGCGCCTGGTGGTCCGCGCATCCATCGAGCCACTTCACATTTTACTGCCCGAGCGCTGTGCCTGATGCGCGGGTGCGCTCGCAGATGCTCGTTGCTCTGATGCGGTCCCGCGGCCTGCAGGCCGAGCGCCGGTGAGCCCCCTCGCCCCCCACCCCCTCTGCCCCTGCCCTAGGTCAGATGTGGTGTGCTCCTATCGTGGCGAGGCCAAGTGCATGAGGACACACTGCTGGGCCTTAGCTCTTTGCCTTTGGACTGCAGTGATGACTGGTTGGTCAGAAATTGAGACCCCAACGGCTAGCCAGCTCTGAGGTGCCATTTCCGACGGCCTCGATGCTGCGGTCCGAGTCACGTGCGGGCGCAGAGGTGCGTAAGCCACTGATAGCTGCGATCACATGCGACGAGACAGGCAGGGGAGGGATGGGGAGGGAGGGGGGGGCTGGCTGAAGGCGCGTCTATGTTGCCCACTCAACGGATGACGGGCGGACGTGGACCAACCCAGCTGCTACCCGTATTCCCAACTATGATCGAAGCTTCCAGGTGCCTTCTACCTTCCTCTTATATGTTGGCGGGGCAATCGGATGTCAGTGTGGGCAGGGTCGCCCATGAACTTCCTCCGAATCATTCGAATTTCACTTTTAGTTTTGGCGTGTACATCTGCATTGAAATCATCAGGCAGGGTCAGGATTCGAAGGGGGCCCATGGGGCCATCCGCTAAGGGGCTTCCAAGGGGCTTGCGCTTGCGGGCTTTCGCGGGCTTCCACCCTGGGGTGCTCGGGAGCCACCAGGGTCATAATGCCCAAATATGTCATTCACTAGCCATGGTCTCCAGGGGCAGCTCAGAGCATAGAGGTGCATGGATGCGGGGGGGCTTAGAGGATGGTTTGAGTACTATTAAATGGCAACCGTGGGAGGGGGGGGGGCTGCACTTGATTGATCAGGCGACAGCAACGGCAGATAAGAAAAAAATCGTCATTGTTTTCGTGAATAGCATCCGGGCGGACCGGTGGGGGCCGATCAGCGTGGCAATCTCCGACGACAACGTGCGCCTGCGCCATCCCCTTCTAAGCGTTGCCTCCCATCAGCTGCAGGAGATGGCCGGGACATGCAAGCACTGCTCGAGGGATCCGTGCACTGGGCCCTAAGCGTACCTTTACCGCATCGATGCGACATTGTTCTGCAGCGGCGATGTAGTGCACGTTTCTGCGCGCTGTGGTGTATCACGCTTGCATCGGCAGTGTGCGCCCGCGCCCACCTCTCTGCGCGCCCACCTCTCTGCGCCCACCTCTCTGCGCGCCCACCTCTCTGCGCGCCCACCTCTCTGTGCGCAGGAGCTCAAATTCAAAAGTGCTCATAAGTTACCTGACAGCACACAGCATGGTAATTCCGGCACAAATGTGCTGCTGACGGGCCGGGGGCATGGCGATGCTGCAGGGCATGACGTGGCCGTGGGTCCGGGACCTAGAAGACACGTATGACATGAAGGCCCTGTATGCGGACCCGGCCATCCACTTGGTGCGCACTCCCCGTGCTGAATCCCCAACCTCCCGATGCTTCCTCGCTCGATGTGTTCTAGATAGTAGACGGCTGTAGACCTGTATCGTGGTGCAAATCAGGTTGGTAGGTAGATTCAGCCTGTTGGTTACTGTGCTGTAGGGAGCTCGTGACGCGATTCGTGCACCATGCGTGTCTATGCGGTGTTTATGCAGGGTCAGCGAGTCAGAATCGGTTTGCTGCACACTTTCCTCTCCTTTGCGCCTCTCGGCGGGCACACAAAGGGGGGGGGACAGCCTCGCTCTCTTCAGAATGGATGCGCCTTGGTGAAGAAGCTGACCATCTAGACATCCGAACCTGTAGGATCATGGCGAGGCGTGTGAAATGTCTGACGGACCTTTCGATGTGCTCAACGCTATTGCGGATCTGAGGAGCGGCTTCTTGGGCATTCCTGATGGTTTGGATGGTGCATGGAGATGTGTTCAGGGGGAGGATGGCTACTTGCATGTCGTTTACCTGTGGAAGGGAAAGTACATACGATATTTGAGCTTCACGGAGGAGTGGGTCACGGGCAGCTGGTATTTTGGGAGTACCAAAGGGGATTTTCCGCACGTCATGTGAGCTATGAATAAATTCCTTTTGCGGCCTGCCTGTAGCAAGAAACCATTGTGGACAAGGATGGGTGAGAGGACATGATATTCATCCATCAGATATAAATTGCCTCTTTTCTGGCAGTGATTTGGAGCAGCGGTGACGTGATCTGCAGCCACAGTGTCTGCGAAGTGGGAAATGTTTCACAACCAGCCCACGTGGCATGGTCAAATTGCAGCCACGTTGGCGACAACTTACCGGCTAGTGTACCGCATGCTGTTTGGTGTGAATGCTAACTGAGAGTGGATGATGAGGATGAGTGGAATATCGAATACCCCCCAACGATTGCGTCATCAACTTGTTATTATATCTGCTCATCGGGTCCGCCGTCTCGAATATGGCATACTCGAAGCCACTCATGGTACCACCACTGCTTTGAATACACGTCTTGGATATGGCATACTTAAACAAAACACACACACACACACACATATACATGGAGTCGGTCCAAGGATAACCCACACGCTTACGCAAGAGTTGTCTGCATAATTGACCACATGTTAGAAACATCCCGAGAGGAGACAACAAGGCGTGGCAGCTTTGGGCATGGCCTTCTCAGGCGGCCACCTGGCCTGTCGCGTGTACACTTGAATCTGGGCGAGCGGGAACCCCACGGGACATGAACACACTTCCGGTGGAGGTGGTCGATGAATTTCAACCACTAGCAGTGTGCTCGACGGATTGATCCTCTGAGCAGGATACAGTGGGAGCTTCCTTGGATGCGGATTTCTCGTTCTGCTTCTAATTCTTTCAATCGCTTTTGAGGCATGTCACCAAGGAAGTCTTGTCACGGCCCCACCCTGCTCTTGATTTGCTTCTCACATCCATTGGGATGATGGTGGGCTGGCTTTTGTTGGCCGATCTCATGCCGTTCAGTGTCTTAAGGAGAGTACGTGGATTCGTCTACCTTTGTTGCAAGGAGAGGCAGAGGGTGGTGAAGTCCGCGTTCTGTTTTTTCCCTTGGTTTTTGTGGGGAGCACGTAGGTGCCCGCATGTTTTCAATTTATTTGAACATGGGGTGTCCACCGGGCCGCCTTGTAATTTTCACCCTTGTGCGATCTACATCGCGTACCGATTTATATCGCTTTGTGATCGATCGGTCGTGATATAACTAAAATTCCGATAAATCGAATCGATCGGAATATCGGACCAACCGATGTCGAACCTTGGATATTTCACGGGGGATGTCGATGCCTATCGACTCACCACGCGAGCGCAGATGCATGATGCCCCCAAATTTTGATACTGCAATGTCAGATCGACCTCCTGCTTTTGAAAAAAATCGGAAACCCGGCCGGCGTTGCTCCATTGCAGGCGTCTTTTGTATACTCCTTCCACATTCTGATCATGCGCGTGGCCGTAGTCGCATCGATAGTAAGCTCACAACTAAAGCGGTCCGTGTGTGTCGTAGGGGCGGTGTACTTTCGAAGCGCGTGCTCGAAATCATCGAAAACATAATTTGTAGGGGGGTTCCCTTAGGCGTTGAAGCGTGTGACTAGAGAGGCGGGGGGACCCCTTAGGATTTCGAAAAACGCATACTTAAGGGAAGATCCTAGGTAGGGGTTTAGGGGTTTTTTGCAATGTTCGCCCCGTCAGAAGATGCTGTATTTTTCTGGGACGTCCGTCCACGTCGGATCGGCTGCCGAAATGTGCCCATTTCGCTCGCCAGAAATGCCTTCAATTCTCTCGCGCGAGGCCAAATTCGGCCGAAATGAAATCTCAATCCGGCAGCGAGCCAGCCACACAATTCGCTCAGCTGACTGTGCCTACTGAATATTCGATTCACATCCAACCAAAATTGGTGCTAGTCGCCTTTTACCAGTAAATATCGAAATTTTGCGTGATTTTGTTTTATTTTGGGACCCAGCCCCCCAAATTTGCGACCCATTGGGGGCCGAAGGCCCCGTCCGCAAAACGGTGGTTTTTAGGACTAAAGGCCCCAAGCTTTTGGGGCATGATGGGGGCCGCGGGGCCCCTCCGCAAAACGGTGTTTTGGGACAGAAGGCCCCAAGCTTTTGGGCCACGATGGGGGCCGCAGGCCCCCTCCGCAAAACGGTGTTTTGGGACCGAAGGCCCCAAGCTTTTGGGCCACGATGGGGACCGCAGGCCCCCTCCCCAAAACGGTGTTTTGGGACCGAAGGTCCCAAGATTTTGGGGCATAATGGGGGTCATATGCCCCCTCCACAAAACGGTGTTTTGGGACCGACGGTCCCAAGCTTTTGGGCCACGATGGGGGTCGCAGGCCCCCTCCACAAAACGGTGTTTTGGAACAGAATGCCCCAAGCTTTTGGGGCACGATGGGGGGCCTGGAGGTCCCAAGATTTTGGGGCATAATGGGGGTCATATGCCCCCTCCACAAAACGGTGTTTTGGGACCGAAGGTCCCAAGCTTTTGGGCCATGATGGGAGCCGCAGGTTCCGAACTCCCCTTCTATGTGCTGTTGAATATTCCGTACAAGGCGGTGATGCCCATACAATATCAAAATATTTCGGAGAATATATTCAATAATCCCACTCAAGAATATCGGTTGTTATTGTAGCATTAAATTTCGGTAAGATAACCAATGATGTCACTTCGGCATTTTTCTCTGCAAGACATATGCTTACGGACTTCGTGCCACAAAATAACTCTAAGACACGCATTATTGTCATATTGTGACGCTTGCATATATACCTATGAAGCACACAATATACGGCAGATTTCGACGACCTATTTGGCATAAAATGGTTGCACATTTTCACATTATATTTGACAAATATATACGGCAGATTTGATAAGCTATTTTGCTCGAAATATTGGCATGTTTTGATAAGTTATTTGGCTTAAAACACGGTAGTTTCAATATGCGACCAATGATCATAAGTTATTTGACGCAATAGATGGCAGTATTTGATAAATTGTTTGACGCGATCATATGCTACAAAGTGTTTTACCTAATATATTGGCTTCATTTTGTTTTAAAGCTTGGGCTATAAGTTTACAAGTGGCCCAATGCTTAAAGTAAGTGTTGGGCACAACCGCCTTGAAGGATCCTTACTTTGTAAGCAAGCTACAATATATTATCGATTCTACCTATATATGTGTGTGTGTGTGGGGGGGGTAGCAACAACTCGCATTCCCTAAACCCCGCATATGTCAAATTCCATCGCATGCGGTGCGTATAATATAAACGTAACCGTTTGTACATTTTCATTTATTCTCGGACGTTTTCTTGTCACTTTTACAGTACCACTATACTAATCCTGTTCGACGCGTCGAATTTTTTTTCATCCCGTTCCTGAGTTCTCTGTTCAAGACGAACGTCAACGACGCGACGTTGTGACCTGTCCGTGCCCCTTCACCTGGTCCTTGCGTTCCGACTGCATACGCCTATACATGCTATACGTTGATATGGCTGCGACTGTTGATATGGCTGGTTGCAAGCGAAAGCGGAAGAGTCGCTGTGAGCGAATAGAAACCAAAGGTCGCAATCTCGCAAAGGTACTCTACTTTTGATTATTTCAAAGTAAGGGTGTGCAGTTACCGGTAATTGTGAGAGGGGTTCGGGTATTACCGGTAAAATTACCGGTGATGGTAACGATGGTAATACCAAGGTATTACCGCCAGCATATAGAGAGGCTACTTTCGATATGGGTATGGTATGGTGGCGTTATCACTTCCTACGAGTGCCCCGCCATCTATATTCATCGTTTGCATGCATGCGATGTGTTATAGGAAGCGATATGGGTAAAATAGCAGTAGTACGGACAGAACAGTTGGAATGTTGGGAACTTGAAGATTCTTTCGAGAAGCTTGTCAGAGTTGATATGTATGACGATATGCGACATTGGTTTTCAAACTTGTGGCCTGCGAACATACTAAGGTTGTGCGCACGTTGCGCTTGCAGGCTTTGCCACGGGGTCGAGTGTATTTACATACTCGTCTGGTCGTGAAACATGGACAGTATAAGCAAGGGTTGTTTCCCGCGAAGCCACCCTGACCACGATACTGCGTTGTTAAGGCGTGATTTCTTTGGTCACCTCAATGGTCTTGCCGTGTGGATCCTCCCATTCCACCGTTTCGGGCATGGTTGGGTTGGGGTCTACTTCCTCGTTTGGCGTGGAGTTGTGAACTCAAAACTGAAATCTTGACCATCGCATGAAGAAAACACGTCCTGATCCAGCGGCGGCGAGACAGTGGTAAATCGGGGTAAAACTCGGGTAATTTGAGGGTAATTGAGGTAATTACCATGGTAATTACCAATTACCATGGTCAATTACTGGTACTTGCTTAAGTATGGTGGGTAATTCGATTTGGGCGGTTGGTATTACCGGTAAAATTACCGGTAATCACCATCCCGGTAATTTATCCAAAAATTACTGCACATCCTCATTTCAAAGTATAATTTCAAACGTTGTCTATTTTCAAATTTTCTGTCAGAACATTTGCGTCTGCGATAACCAGCTCTTCTGTATGGCTTCCAAAGCATTGAAAAATAGTGAAGACATCTACGACGCTTTAGAACTTCTCAGTTGCCAGCGCATTGACACGAATGGCGCCTGCGCATCCAACACACATCAAAGTATTGTTTCCGCGAGGTCGGTTTTGCACAAAAGTTCCGAAAATGTTATTTTTTATAATTGGCTTCCCTAATAAAGCATTATGAACATATTATGCACTTCATGAACCAAATTGACCACGTTACGGAGGTCAGCAAGTGGAAAAAGAGTTTCAGAGTAAATGTCAATGAAGGAGGAGCCCTTCCCTGGATTCAGCAGCTTTGGTTCCCCTGTAAGCTCAGCTGCCACATGTTTTCTGAGTTCATCATCTTGTTCTCCTCTAAGGTATACGAGCGAGTTACCTGGGCCCGGGCATTCCAGTTGAATGTGAGAGAAGGTGCACTTGGTTCCTGTTTGGCAGTACGGACAGTCAGGTGAGGTGGTAACACCCATCTTATGCGACCGTGCGGGTGAAGTTTGAAGGCCCAAAAGTTCTCTGCTTCTGGCCGCTGTATAAGCTTTGGCCATGACTTTTGAGATATCCTTGGTGGGAGGAACAGTGTGGTCCTCTAGCATTCTGATATACTTCCCTTGGGACGACATGGCTTTCCAGGTATGAAGGTGAGTAAGGCGTTGGATTCTCCTGATGTGGGTCAGTGAGTCAGCAATATCTCCTGCAACTGGCACTTCCATATGAAATAGAGAATAGGGAAGTTCTTCGTAAGGGTCAAACCGGGGAGCGTTTGCCCCTTTCCTGAAAGAGGCTCTCTTTGCTGCTCTGTCAACTCTATCATGGACGGAGTCTGTCGTTATTATGCCCCCTAATCCATTTAAGGACGTACCTGCTGTGGTCTTCTCCACTGTAGAAGCCAAGCTCCTCTAGGATTAATCTGACTGCCTGCAATTCACGTCGGTTTGGTTCCCGAAGCTTCTCACGGTCACTGACAGTTTTCCTGTCCTTATTAACCGCCGTGATCGTTGCCATTGAGTTGATGGCATGAATCATTGGAGTCACGGACTTAAGAATGTGGTCCTTTTGGTCCTCTAAAAGAAGTCGGAGCCCAATGATTTCGGCCGACGTAGAACTTGGTGTTTGAATATCCGCTTTAATCAATCTGTCATCAGCATTAAAGACACTGCTGGCAGGGATGTTAGTCTTCCTAACAGAAAAAAGTGTTCCCACTTTCTTTTAAAAGCAGATAGGCCGCACCACTGCAAGCCGCTTTCTTCCCCGCAAAAAGTGAACCGTCACTAGCCATGTCATGGTGGTCTTTAGGAATATTAATGCTATTTCCATTGCTAGGGTTATCATCCTCATCTGAGTTACTGGGGCAGCTGTAAGCGCTCTCTTCATCCGCGGCACGGTACCTGAGCTGAGCAGAGAGAATCTCTTTTTGGCGGTCCGCGATGTAGTCAGAATGAGCTTCCAGGTTTAGCACATCTGATTTCACGATAATAGGGGGAGTGTCATTGTTTTCACAGTCAATGGTCTCTCCTGCTGAAAGAAGAATGCAGCCATCCGATGTAATTTGGTATTCACGGTCATACTAGCATTGAAACACCTGTTCGTTCTTGATAAAGTTATCACTTTCTAAGTGGTCGGGTGTATACTTTAGATAATGCAAGGTATTTGCTTTCGTTCGTGTCAATTTTTAGAATGCGAATCAAAGTGATGGAAGATTTGTCACCATTACCTTTCCAGTGAAACTCATTTACTTCAGGGGTGTCATGCACGTCCCTGTAGCATTGTTTAACATATCTAGCTTTAGGGTCGTGGTTTCCCAGGTTTATGATCATTTCGGACTCCAAACTTTCCAACCATGCTGGGGGGCCTATTCCCGATAACACCGAGGGAGTGCTTCATATCAGACCATCTTCTCAGCATCCCACAGCAGGGGGTAAGAAAGAATCCGGTGTGCTTGATATTGTATTTTTAGATGGCGCTGCTCACATTGCTTGAATCATATAGTGATTTAGGAATAGAGGATACAAGGTTGCTATACCCCGTTTCACATTCAGGGAAGAGCTTGGAATCAATTGCATAGCCCATTAAGGTCATAATGGTGCTAGTCCTTTTCATCCAGTTAAATTGCTTTCCTTGAAGGTTCCTGTATGTTGTGTAGTGGGAGAGTGGAAAGCCATTGATGGGATTTGGGGGGTCTTTCCTTTCCCTTTCCATATTGTGCAACATAATTTTAGATTATCTGATATTTGACCAAAAATGGCAGGGCATGTCGAGTTGGGCGCAAATATATATCCACTATGAGGTTGTTAACTTGTGTTCTATTGTAAACATTCTTGTGCACAATGCTACGGTTGCTGAATCCTTGGACGCATGCTCGGCCTCCATATACTATCAGCAAAATATTATTGAAGATATGGTATTATTTCGAGTGATTTTTAACATTAGAAAATTTCCGAGTTAAAAAATCCGAGAGATGCATGTACAAATGTAATCGTTGTAGATATATGAGGCGGATCCAGGCCAAACCAGGCATCATCTAACTACTAAGTATAGACCCTGCATATACCACCTTTCATTGGACGCACCTCCAATTTTGGTTGGCATGCCCAATTAATTTTTTTGAAAATAGGTCCTTGTGGGAGGACCACATTCAAATCTGGTCCTCCCACAAGGACTGTGGGATAGTAGCCAACCGGGGGGGGCCGACGGACACCGCTGGCACGGGATGCTGCACGGGCACAAGTTCAATCCCGCCGGGGAATTCCTCCGTCGGTACCGAGAAATGTGCCACGAATGAAGAGGGAGCACCGTCTGCACCGGAGAATGCACCACCTGCCGAAGGCGACTCCGCAGACACACCATGTTTTTTTAGGGTTTTAGAGTTTTTTTTTCACCAAGCCGTTGAGTTTTAATGCAGGCTTCGATATTGTCCAACCTCGCAAGCAGCCGGGCGAAGATGACGCGGGTGTCGGACACGTCGCCACCAGGCACCCCCACCACAGCAGCAGTCGTGCCAGCGGTACCTCCTGAGTATTACTGCCAAGACACGTAGATTGACGAAACGAGGTCAGACAATTCCGCCAAATATACATGCGCAAGGTCTTGCATTCTCGGAGACTTGACCTTGACCGCCGCATAGCATACGGGGTCAAGGCTCTCCCACAGCTACGCCTTACGCGTAGCAGCCGTGCGGGGGTCCAATCCTCAGCGCGGTTCTCGCGAACCAGCCGCTGCTCCATGGCCAAAACCAGCCGTAGGTCCACCCAGAGTGGAGACTTACGGCGTAAACAAACAATCTGGTATTTTTGACATTCTGGCGTGCACTAAAAATGTCAGGGTCATGACCGATGACATATGTGTCATACATGTCATACGTGACCACTTCCGCGACTCAGATGGGATGGATTGACTGTTTTTTGTACTCACCCATATGGTGCACGATTCCTATAGTTTAGCATTTTTGAGAACCAATTTTCATGTTGAGAATCCGATATTCGATGTCCGCATATGTCAGTTGCATGTTACCACAACCCTAATTTGGGTTTAAAGGTCCCAAAATGGACTCAAATTGCAGTTTTAGCCACATTTTAGCAACTTTCACCTTGATTGCGCCCATATGGGGCGCGATCCCTACGGTCTGGCATTTTTGAGAACCAATTTTCATGTTGAGAATCCGATATTCGATGTCCGCATATGTCAGTTGCATGTTACCACAACCCTAATTTGGGTTTAAAGGTCCCAAAATGGACTCAAATTGCAGTTTTAGCCACATTTTAGCAACTTTCACCTTGATTGCGCCCATATGGGGCGCGATTCCTACGGTCTAGCATTTTTGAGAACTACCTTTAATGCTGAGAATTCGATATTTGATGTCCGCACATGTCAGTTGCATGGTACAATAACCCGAATTTGGGGTTTAACCCCTATGGAGCGGATGGAATTTTTTGCCAAAAGCACTAGTTTCACAAATGCGCCGTTTTCACGGTATATGGTACCTTGGTAAGTGTGGGTGATTCATTACATGTTCCATAACTCCTATAAAGTGATTTTGATCTATAAAATACATGATCGCATTATATATACAACGATATATCGGTGATATACAAGCCAAAAAACACGCTTTCCAGGAACCAAAAGTGTCAAGAATCAGTTCTCACAACCGCTTATTCGAGTATTAGGTCGCCCCTCGACCATAAAACAATCGCCTTTACTAATGCCTTGAAATTGGTAATGATGGCTGTAGTTAAACGCACCAATACATCGAAATATTCGAGCAATAAGGTGAAAAACACACCAAAAAACAACGAAAAAACATCATTTGTCAAATGTTTTCCATACTTAAGGCCATATTGTGTGTTTTCGGGGGGAAATCGACTGTTGGGAAAGTACGTATTGCCCATATGAGGTGCATGGTCATTTTATATGATAGTGGTCACTGAACCAACAAATCCTTGTCGATGAATGGCATCTACACCTCGATTTTGCACACTTCAAGATACTTTTGACCCAAATTTCATGCCTAGAAATAAGCAACTTTGGGGATTTCACTACAACAAAATTGCCCTTGGGTGAGATATATATACTAAGTATATGTGTAGAATAAATTGTTGAGCATTAGATATACCTATTGCAACGGGTGTGCAAAGCTTATATGGCCGATTCCGACAAGTGCTATCGGGCTGAGAAATGAATCCAAGCTTAGAGTTTGAAGTAGTTGTACCGTATACGGTACAAACCGCTCCATAGGGGTTAAGGTCCCAAAATGGACTCAAATCGCAGTTTTAGCCACATTTTAGCAACTTTCACCTTGATAGCGCTCATATGGGGCGCGATTCCTACGGTCTAGCATTTTGAATAACCAATTTTGATGTTGAGAAT
Organism: Cymbomonas tetramitiformis; assembly: GCA_001247695.2. Classification (NCBI taxonomy): domain Eukaryota; kingdom Viridiplantae; phylum Chlorophyta; class Pyramimonadophyceae; order Pyramimonadales; family Pyramimonadaceae; genus Cymbomonas; species Cymbomonas tetramitiformis. The sequence goes on from LGRX02010965.1 coordinate 17,894, forward strand.
CCGATATTCGATGTCCGCATATGTCAGTTGCATGGTACAATAACCCGAATTTGGGGTTTAAGGTCCCAAAATGGACTCAAATTGCAGTTTTAGCCACATTTTAGCAACTTTCACCTTGATAGCGCTCATATGGGGCGCGATTCCTACGGTCTAGCATTTTTGAGAACTACCTTTCATGTTGGTGGTGACAACTCCGAGATGGAGGATGGTGGAGATGAGACGACATGGGTTGTGTGTGCTCTATACGCATGTCGCCCTCGCGGCGGCCTCTTGTTGGCATCGGATGCGGATCGGTGTCATTCCACCGGAAATTTTGTTCACTGCATGCATTGCCTGTTAATTTTGCATCGGCTGCGTCGACATGAGCATAACCGCGTTGCTCTCCCCGCAGCGGAGGTCCGAGGTGCTACAAGCGGGCATCACGCAGCTTTCGCCGTTGCAATAAGTGAACGTGCAATGGGCCCTTTATTATGAGTGTGATGAAAACCTCAGAGAATAGGGAATTGATGTTCTTTGTGGTTATGACTTATGCATGTTAAGATCTTCCCATATTCACACGATCGCGTAGACGCGTACGTAATCGGAGCAGACAGGATGAAGCGGATGGCCACTCGTTTATTTGTGCAGCGGTGATTATAAAAATATTCATCTCATCAAGCGATCAGAGGAATTCGTCACAATCTATCCATCAATGAAGATATCAAACTATGTTGAAATGCTTACTACTCATCATAGCATTATGTATGGCAGGATGCCAAGACGTGAGTTATTGGATCGCCCATATCACATCCATGGGTTTATAACATAAAACACATTTTATGTTCTCGCTCCTCGCTAGCATAACAACATAATCGACCTCTGTGTGTTCACATTGAGTGTGTCTATGTCACATACTTGTTGCCACTTTTGCTCTACTCTCGATGATATGGTCTACAAGTGCATTATATATACTCGTGCCGCGGATCAAACTTTCCTCTTGTTGCCTCGGCCACGAGCAGCAACTTGCGGTGTGGCCGCAGATGATGTAGTTTCTCCTGGCCCTTTGCCTCGTCCACGAGCAACAGGTGGCTGTGCATCCGCGGATGATGCAACTCCCCCTCGCCCCTTGCCTCGGCCACGAGCAGCAACTTGCGGCACCGCCGTTGATGACGATGCAGCTTCGCCTCGGCCCTTCCCTCGTCCACGAGCAACAGGTGGCTGTGCAGCCGCAGATGATGCAACTCCCCCTCGCCCCTTGCCTCGGCCACGAGCAGCAACTTGCGGCACCGCCGTTGATGACGATGCAGCTTCTCCTCGGCCCTTGCCTCGTCCACGAGCCACAGGTTGTGGTGCAGCCCCAGATGATGTAGCTCCTCCTCGCCCCATGCCTCGGCCACACGCAACAAATGGCAGTGCAGCCACTGAGTCGATGTCAGCATCCTCTCCACCCTCTTGATTCTGATATCTTGTGGCATCAACACCCACTTGTCCGGTGCGACGCACCCTAGAGTAGATCCGAGACAGAAATATTTGGACTTTGGAATCTAAGAGTTGCAACTCTTCGCGCCCTACAAAATGGACATCCATTCTCTCCCGGAGGGATGCGGCTGTGATCTTGTTATTGAGTTCCCACTGAGCAAGCATGAGGACTTCTTGTTCCTCTGAGAATTGGATGCGCGCGGCTCGTGTTAGCATACGCGCCCAGCCTCGCTTTAGCATGGGCGGCTGAGGGAGAGTGAACGTGAAAGCACATGGAAATGATTGTATAGATATATGCCGCATTATGTTGAAGATGCCGTGTGTAAGAGATCACAATGCGCAATACATAGTAGGCACCCGCTAAAACAGCAGGCTCTGGAAGACTAATGAAACTCCATAATGAAAATTGTTTTTTCCCAAAAGTGTGCCGTGTGCGTGTGTGTGTGTGTGTGACCACGCTCATGCATTTGTATCGTGGATGGATAAATATTGTTATGTGTGTATGTGTGGTGCGGCCTGTGTGGTGCGGCCTGTGTGGTTTTAGCATGTTTCATATATTACGCATGCTCGGATTTGCTATGCATGCATGTATAGGCTGTGGCATAATTGTCACTGTGAACATCACTGCATCATTATTAGGCAACTTGCCCCCGGAGAATTTTCTATCCATATTTGTTGGCAATGTGATTCTAGACTTCATCAAAACCCAGCAAAATAATTAAGTAATCAACCTTGTTTTGTTTTTGTGCAGTGTGTGTGTGTGTGCGCGCGTGCGCACGCGCGTGTGAACATGCTTGTGCGGCATGTGTATGAATGGATGCATATTGCTGTGTGTGGGTGTGTGGGTGTGTGTGTGTGCAGGCTTTGTGTGCAGGCTGTGTGGCTTTAGTAACTTGTCTAAATTAGGCATGCTCGGATTTGCTATGTACATTTGTATAGTAGTAGGTTGCATAAACTAAATTGTGTATGCTTGGATTTGCTATGTATACTATCTTGTATATAAGCTGTATATACAAGTAGTATACATAGCAAATCCAACCACACTTCTATTGTAGAAAAGTTGCTAAAGCCACACAACATAATACAACCTATACAAGATAGTATACATAGAAAATCCAAGCATGCTTAATTTAGAAAAAAAATGCTATATCACCCATGCAGCCTATACAAGTATACATAGTAAATCCAGCCCTACATAATTTAGAAAATTTGCTACTAAAGACACAACATATTACAGCATATGCAAGATAGTATACCTAGTAAATCCAAGTATAAGTATACACATTGTGATATATCACAGCCTATACAAGTATACATACTCAATCCAAGCATACATAATTTAGAAAAGTTTCTACATCACAGTCTACACAAGTATACAACATAGCAAGTACACGCATACTTAATTTAGAAATTATGCTAAAGCCACACAGCCCGCAACACATAACAATATTCATTCATCCATACACACACCGACACGCACACACGCACACACACACAAACACACATATTTAAGTATTTTGCAATCTTCAACTACACGCATACACTTACACACAATGCGTGGTGGTAAGCCAAGAGTGAATACTAATGTGTACACTTTACACACATGAGCACACATGAGCACACATGAGCACACACATGATCACGAGCTTACCTTGAGGTTTGCTTCCGCTGGAATCTCCACCTTGACGACAGTACCAAGTCCGATGCCCCCAAAAATCCAACATCGGAGCATATTTGATTCTGGCCCACCCTCTCGCTCCTTGACATTGTATTTCGATTGAAGATGATGAATGCTATCAAGCTGTGTATTTTCGGGCAATTTGTGTATGGGAACATAGACAGCCTTATTATCAAGGCCTTTCATGGGTAGGAGGTCCAAAGAGTTCGTGACCCTCCTTTGCGGTTTGCTGATTGGAGCCTTCGCCCCCGCGTCGACGCATGCGCTTCAAGTGTTGGCTGAACTGGCCACCTTTCATGGCGTTTCTACTCTTCCCCTCTCCTGGAATGCTGTGAGTGTGCCTCCAGAATGACATGCCGGTGCTGTCCATTGTATCCTCGACCAATGTACCAAACAATAATGCGGCACCGACATAATCCCCTGCTTTGTCACTAGCTATACTAGCTTTAACTCTCTCGGGATGCATCTGATGATGCGTTGCTGCCGAGAATTTCACTACTCCTAATGCCGTGACAGCACTCTGATTGCTTTCATCGCTCAGCACATTGTACGTGGAGATGTCAAGCATATGCCTTCGTTGCTCTGGAGATAAATCAGGGGCATCAGCCTCCCGGACTTTCTGATATACGCATCCTATATGATGTGAAATTCTGGCCGCATCCCCATAGCCCTCCGCCTGTGTCACCTCTGTGGTAAGTCAGCATCAAAGCTAAAAACACATATGTGTGCGTGTATGTAATGAGCGTGGACCTACCTCGGATACGATGTTTGTCGGCGTGCGACACGGAGTGCATTTCGTTGATCGCCTCGCATTGTTTATGAGATATATACTCCCCAACTTCTTTGTAACTAGATAGTGTTGTCGAAGTGCCATGTGGTGATGTCACCTCCACATTTACATATGATGCAACTACCATCAACAGTGGTCGTTTGCGCGGTGTGGTAGTCGTCACTTCGAAAGTAGCACGATCTGAACTTCAAAGCTCCCTTTCATGCAACACCTCTGCAGCCGTGTCGATGGCAGTCGTGGCGATGTTATTGGCGGTATGCGCTTGGGCTGCAGCATATCCGATCACCAGCACCGCGTCATGTCGCCGCACACAACTGACACAATGCGCACTCTCTGCATGGCGCGCATATGTTTGTGCATAGCTACACGGACGACGCGCGTATTATTACCATTATTATAGAGCGCATACGTTGCCATTATGTCCACAATTAACATCTGCCGTACTAATATGATAATTCACAATAAGCGTGTGCATGCGTACCATCATCGGCTGTGCAACTTTCCGATCTTGAACGGCCTCTCCTTGTTAACCACTTCGCGGGGAGTTGATTAGTTGCAGCGTCATCGCCGTCCGTCTCAACTATCAATTGTCGCTCTACATTGATGATAGAATTACTGTCCGAAGCCGAGAAAGCAGATACGCCATTCTTTCTACGATCCCGCAACGTCGGCGCATCAGTTTGTATTATTGAAGTCGGAGCTCCGCGTGGATGTCGCCAGTCGTTATCAGAAGGAGGTTGCTGGGGCAACAAGTGCGCGTTGCTGCAACCTGCCTGCTTAGAGACGCAGCGCGAACACTTATCGTTGGCCGCAAAGTTTAGGATAGAACACGCCTTTCTATTGCTCGCCATATCAGTTGCGAATAGGTTCGGCTACACGACAGCAACTATGCGGCATAATCGCACATACCGCCATTTGCGTATGCGCCATTGACGCTCGGCTTTGAAACGCTCATGCGCGAAAATTCTCGAGACACTGTGTCTAAAAGCATTGCAGAAGCTTACGAAGTAATGCCGTGCATGGCGCTCGCGAATTCAACCAACCGGCTTAACAGTGGCTTCACAGTGGCTATCGGCTTCAATGTAAGCTTCTGTAAGCCAAGCACTCAGGAATTTATAAATTCGCGCCAATTCGGCGTTTCAGGCACCGTGTAATTATTGGTTCGAACGAACCCCCCCCCTTCGCGCGCGACCATCGTCCCAATTCGACGTGTGGGGACCAGTACAACATCCATCCCATCTGAGTCGCGGAAGTGGTCACGTGTCATACCTGTCAGACATGTCATACATGTCAGACATGTCATACCATGTCATGGCATGTCGAGTCATGTCATATATTATAATGACAGTCGTCAGTACGGTCGACTATGACTGTACATGTCGTCAGATGATAAGTCACGTCATCTGTCATTATTCAAGGAAAGACTTGAATGACACCTGTCATCGAGAGTTCGTACGTCGAACTCGAAGATGGCAAAGCAAGATACATCTTGAAGTAACAAACAAGAACCATCTTTGCTTTAAGCATGTGCGGAACAAGCATGCGCAGTATTATGGAGCGAACGTATTATTCGTTCTGACGATACTGGTCGTTCAACCAATGTCTCGGGTTCACAACCCAATGGCGGTACCATCTATGCGATGGGAGACATATGGTATAGATGAGGAAGCGTTGTGCTTCAGCAGTATCTTCACACAGAGACTGCACTCATCCCCCGCTATTATCTTACGCGTGTGTTACTGTTCTATAACGCAGCGTTTACTTGTATTTTATATGATATACTGAGGGCTCGCTTATCTTCTAGCCCTAAGAGATGGTATTCTTGTGCACATTAAACAATTATAATGCAACAAAGATCATCAGTTCTTCATCATACCAAAAGGTTGAGTTGTTATCAAAAGTATTGATTTTTCAGACACCATTTCTCAGAGGTCTATTCATCATGAAAGACAGAGTCTGTGCAATCGATGGCTATTCCGCCTCCGACATAGCTGACATAGCTATTCAGCTTATGACCCAACCGTTGTTAAGCAGCCTCCACGCTATATGGCTGAAAGATGGCAAGCAATCTCTTCGGTCATTCTTGGGCATAGAGCAATCAAGCACAGCCAATCCAGGATGTTTATCCCAAAATTCTCTAAGAATTACTCATATTTTCCATGTTTCATATCAAAACATCCAATACCGCCCTATGATGGGAGTCAGCTCCTTCAGTGGATGGTGATTTTGCATGGTGACTTTCTTGCTGTTTATTTTCTTCGCATGCTGCAGGTCTGCTGCCTCCCTGTGTGATTCGTCCTCGATGGAAGAACAAGACATGTTGAAGCCAGTTTTGCTTTTGGATGAAGAAAGCTCAGAAGATGAGCTAGTAGATTCCAGCAAGTTTCGTGGCTGGTACAACGTTCCGGATGTAGCAGTAGCAGAGAGGCGCTTGCAGAATAAGAAAAAAGCTGAGCGTGATGCCAAAAGACGTAGGAAACAATGTCCTCAGTGGATGTTGGATAGTCAATGGTAGCTCTAGCTAGAAAAGTACATTAGATTCAGATTCTGAACATTTAAGTGGGCTTGAATGCACTCAAGTTTGTATTGAGTTGCAATTGTCCAAAGTTTTATTCTGACATCACTACTTATTTGTGGAATAGCATACAATGGTATAAACCATCCACATATAGATTGACACCATATTTGTGATTTCATATCATTTTGGCACATACGACAATCATGCTTCATTAAGGAATGAAGACTCTTTCAAAGTTCATTCTGGAATATTTAGAAATTTGTTGCCTCATCCATTAGGCCACGAAGTCTTGGAAAACCCGCAATCTGCATACGGTTTCCAAGCGCAGTTCATCCTCATTCTGGAAAGTGACAGAAATTTTATAGTCATAAAACAAGTCACAATTCTATCGGATTGAAATGACACATTCATCATTCATACTTCTTTATCATACAAGTCTCTGAATAGTGTTTGCCCAAAAATAAAATGGGCACCATTGAGATAAGTGATCATGTGCTGAAGAATATACACATATCACTAGGCAATGCCATGTTCTATTCATAATGAAATGACATGTCAGCCATCCATCAACTACGAAATTACAACTCGTAGTAAGTTGTTGTTATTACGGACACTTCTTGATTGACTCTCCATTAGCTTCGATACCAAAGTTAACTTCGGTACCATCACTGATTTCTTTGTTCATCATGACAATCATTATCCAGAACCATTGTCTAAGTTGGGTACACTATAGTGACCCTGAACTGACAAAGTATGTGGGCTGCAACCCAACGACTGCATTTGACATCATCTGGCATTTGCCACATTCAAAAACGTCAGGCATATTGCCAATATGACGTAGAGAGAATCAATGTTCAGATTGACATTGTTACCTCTAAAGCATTCGATGAGTAATCTCAGTCTGATTCTCTATCAAACCATTTTTCACATAACATAATGATTGAATAACATCCTCCATCACCATCTGATCGGTTTGATACATCTCTTTTTACGAGGGGGAGGAAGAGTATAGATTCATTCATTTTTCATACAGCTGCCACAAATTGATTTACATCATTGTGATTTTGCTTGGAAGATTAAAAATCTTATCCAGCATCTGTGTATAGCAGCCATAAAGTTGATGACACGGTACATCATGCCGATTGAAACATCAAATGAAGTCTTATTTGACTTACTGACACATAAAGTTCATTATGAAGAAATCATAGATACATATTTCTCCGGCTCTATCATATTATATGAAGGGCACTGACATAGGAGAACGATGGTTTTTCAAATGTGAATAAGCTATATTGTAAGCTTACGACCATCACTTTGACGTCAACAGCCTGAGATGCTGATTGTCGAAATTCAAGAGTTGAAGGATTCGATGAATCAACCTTGGTAATATGTGTTTTGATTCATGAATTGTTGATCCATGGTTTCTCCCCAAATCTAGAGAAGCTGGCACACAAGTTGTTGCCAATGTCTTAAGGAAAGCATCTGAGCAAAGGATTGCAGTTGTGCCATCAGGCATCGAATTCCATAACAGCAAAGCCGAGTGAGTAAATCCGCCACTCTAGCTATTTGCCCGTCATTCCTTCCAGGTTCATGACAAGAGACAATTCATCAAAGTCATACACCAATGCATAAGTCACATGCATGGTTGCATAGTTTGTATCCGAATGCCATTCCATCAAGGTTAAGCATCTTGACAGTAACTCTGGCCAACCAAAAGCCTTCCTGTCTTCGGATATCTTGAGCATTCTCATTTCCAGCTCCATTATGGACTAGGAAGCATCATGACTGTGCCTCGCCAGGACGCTAATCCTCAAAGCCGCACACTTGAGGCGAGCCTTATGAGACAGTGACCTTTGGCTTGTGGGGCGTCAACCCCTTATCAAATCCTGAACACTTGTTAACACCTGGATAAATTTATCATGATGCAACTTAAGTGGGATTATAACTTCCACATAATCATATTGTCTACGTATGCTGAAGGCATAACTGCCGCATATGATCACAATAGGTCGCAGCTTCTATAACATTGTGGCTTCTGAGTCAAAAGCTGATAGCCAATTACTTTTGCCAATAATTGCCGACCAAATAATAATCAGGCCGTGGAAACATATACCCAAGAGGTTTTCGTCCATCGGTCATATATATATATCAGGGCTGCATCCCAAGAACTGCGATGCGCCTTCGGTGCAATGGGCTGCAACCCGGGAACTGCAGGGTTATATCCCTAACATTTTTACCCTGCATCAAATTGATATGACAGGAGCAGGAATTGATCCTTCCTTGCTAAGGTGTAGTGAGCCTTGTATAAATCATACCCTTACACAGATACGCATATGCGGGTACCAATATCTGTGAAAAACTGCTAATGCTACCTTTGCCAAGACCGTGGTTTGTCATCGGATTCTGTGGCCAGTCATCCGAAGCTACCGGAGACATCGACTGAGGTAGACGGAGTTGTGATCCTAAGTTGTGCTTGACAAACATAACTAAAGAAATTTCACATTAGTACGTGGCGAATCCATTCTCACTCATCGCGATAGATGTTCGTCAAAGCGTGCGTACTGGACCATATCAGGAGTTTGGCAGACGGGTGAGGATTTAAAGTGGACTTATAAAGACCCTCCGATATCTCGTAAGCAGGGCCTTCTCCGTTTGCATTAAAACAAGCCCCCGGTGAAATAACTCCGGAAACAAACACGGGCTCCCCGTTGCCGCCTGTGATCCTCCAAAGTAGCTTAAGGAGGGGAGGAAGGGTTGGGTGCATTATATAAGGCCGAGAATCGTTCGATTAATGAGAAATTGTTAATTCGTGGGATCATCGTTCGCAAAAGCGACGACGGCTAGCGCAAATAATCCGTAACGTACACTTCGGATGCTTTGAATCGTCACTCTGACGCACGATACGTGTGGATCAATCAGTAATCCAGCGTCAATCTGTATCACGAAACGCAATTCATTGAACCTTGAAACGTCACTCTGAAATACGATACGAACTTCAAAGGGGGCTACATCCTAAGAACTGTAAGGTGAGGGACTAAAGAGGACTCAGTTCCCCCCAATAACCTAAAAACACCATGAGGGACGCCTCAAATCGGTGTAAGAAGACTGGTACCAGCAAGAAGCAACAACAACAAAGACATCATAGACATATACAAAGGTATGCCCGTTGTGAGGACACACCTCTTTTAAGAGGGGAGATCTGTCAGGGTCATGACCGATGACATATGTGTCATACATGTCATTCATGTCATACCTGTCAGACGTGTCATACCATGTCATGTCATGTCGAGTCATGTCATATATTATAATGACAGTCGTCAGTACGGTCGACTATGACTGTACATGTCGTCAGATGATAAGTCACGTCATCTGCCATTATTCAAGGAAAGACTTGAATGACACCTGTCATCGAGAGTTCGTACGTCGAACTCGAAGATGGCAAAGCAAGATACATCTTGAAGTAACAAACAAGAACCATCTTTGCTTTAAGCATGTGCGGAACAAGCATGCGCAGTATTATGGAGCGAACGTATTATTCGCTCTGACGATACTGGTCGTTCAACCAATGTCTCGGGTTCACAACCCAATGGCGGTACCATCTATGCGATGGGAGACATATGGTATAGATGAGGAAGCGTTGTGCTTCAGCAGTATCTTCACACAGAGACTGCACTCATCCCCCGCTATTATCTTACGCTTGTGTTACTGTTCTATAACGCAGCGTTTACTTGTATTTTATATGATATACTGAGGGCTCGCTTATCTAGCCCTAAGAAAAAACCGCATTTTTGGCATTTTCAGGTGTCTAAAAATGGTTGTTACGTCATAGTCAATGTGACACGTAAGCGACACGTAGGCGACACGTAGGCGTCACGCAAGTCGACCCGGAACGTTTCGCAGCATATTATTACATAATTTGTGATGTATGCGTGATGCTTTGGTAGTTAGCGAGCCCCGGTAGACTTTTTTATTACATTTTGTTCACATATCGGTATGCAATGTACAAGTATGCAAATATGGGTACATCCATGTGCAATTTAGGTCAGCATGCACGGTACACGTTTATGAATGTGCGTATTCAGGTGCTTCAATTCCCGTAAAACAAGTTGCAACTGAGATGGATACTAGCATATGATCCACAAATCTATATCATCATACAAATTTAATCGTCAACGGGTGCAGGTCAAGCTGCGATAATGACGGAAAGTTGACGGAACTAGACGAATCGGCGGTTAGGTCGAAGCGAGTCAAAGAAACGACAAACGAACCACCACAGAAGTGGTCTGGCCCATAACCTGATGAAAGGAGTGATATATATATCAGGGATATATATCGTTGAAACACAGGAAACACACAGGTTGTGATCCGGTCGGTCTAAAAACTGCATAAGATAAAATACTTAGGTGTTTTATCGAGAGCGGTGCGGAACGGTCGGAGCGGTGACATATGACAAGATGACAGGCACTCAGGGCGAGGGGTGAAACACGGAGAAGCAGGCCTCCATACAATGGGGGGGGAATCGGCTTCGCAGACAGTTATGTATGAGGGGAACAGACTCCAGTAGATCGTTCCGAAGGCCTTGCCTTACTCATCGACGTAAATGTATTATAATAATAAGGCTTCCCCGTGAAAAAGCTTGGATCATACAGACATATTCCCGATCGACGCTGCACGACGTGGAATATTTCAATCCAACAGGATGCGAGACCATTTTTGATCCACGCTCACGTGTGAGCACGCCGCGAGCATGGGCGAGCGTCAGGTGCCAGTCCGATGTGGCAAAATAACAGGAGCAGGAACAGGAGTGGGAGCCCGGACGCAAAAGGGCTCGAGTATACATCAAGGCCGGTGCGGTGGTTGGGGTTGGACGTTGGACTTGGAGTCTCAGGCGAGGGCGCGGGCGTCTCTATTTCGGAATTTCCGTATTCTTTAAATCTCGTACTGTGTGTCTGTGTCTGGTTTTATCGGTTTTGGTGCCATGCCATGCCATGCCATGCCATGCCATTGCCACTTCCTAAGCTGTTCTCGTGTCATCGTCTTCGTGGAATCCAATTTGAATTTCCGTAGCGCACTTCGATTGGGCATGCTGGCATGGCATGGCATGGCATGGCATGGCATGGCATCAGCCTCATATGGCATCATCATCACATGACGTGATATGACATGCTGACTTCAGACACGATCGGTGCATCTTGTGCGTACTTTATTGTGAATCTGTCACACAGGCCGTCGATGCTGGCACGGACGAGCCTATCGATGATCGATCGACCGCAACTATGTTAATGTGTCACGTATACAACCGACAACGTAGCTACGGTCACAGCGGTAGTCGAGAATAATAATACCGCATTAGATCACCGCTTATTATACTAATACTTATACCGCATCCACACGGACGACAGACGAGAGGCACGACGACCTATCCTGAGGCTGAGAGCGAGAGTTCAGAGAGCTCTATGCACCCTTCGCTTGTCCTTGTGACGCACGAACGAACACACGACATCCGGATCGACAGCTGCAGCGTCAAACAATCGATTGATTGAGCAGGAGCCAGGACGAGCGGACGGAAGGGAAATAAAATGCTGGTGTAGCTTAACAAGATCGAAGGTGGTTTCGTAACCTGAATACAGGTACGAAAGCTGCGTGAGCTACAGGCTTTCCAACAATTTCGCAAGCCAACGTTAGTCTCGTGTCGCATTTACATAAGATGGTCGGCTTCTAACGGCGCTTGCTTTTCATTTTGCGCAGCTAGCACCACAGTTCCAGGGCAAGCACAATGTCGCTACAAGCTTCGGTCTTTACACGCGTATTCGGATGTCCAAAATGTGACGATCCCTTCAAAAACTGCGGATTGCCCGAGTGCATGCCGAAGCTTCAACTATCGGTGCTGTCGCGTGTATTCGGTTGCGGAGGTTGCTGTTGCGATGATCCCCTCCGATGTTTTGGGGCCTTTGGTTTTGCCTCGATAACAAGAGCACGGGGATTGTATCAATTCGCGGTTTTAGCTATGTCCACTGCCCTTGTGCTGGCAATGGTAGGGGCATACGGCGTATTGGCGGACTCAGAAGCTGTGAAGACAGCCAACTGGGCGTATTCGGAAGTAAAAAATGTGCGTCTACTTCCTCTGGTTATTCGAGCTGAATTTCCATCGAATCCCCTAACTCAATAGTTTATTTCGGGTTGAAGAGACGGATCGTCTCACGCAGCATATCCGTTTCAGTTCAAACGGCAGGTATCTTCGGAAGCTTGGACCGCCGCGATTAGGTCGCTACCCAAACACATTCCTACCGGTTCCTCATAGGCTTGACCGATCTACTATCACTCGCAAACAAAAGCTCTTTGGTCCCTCAGTTATTCCGGCAGGACAAGATTCACACGGTCACACACGCGCTTAAACACGGTCGCACAACTGTTGTATCCAGAGCATGCCTTCCTTATGAACTCCACGTCAGCGGATGACTGACCTGAAAACCCCAACTTCCTTTGATGCAGGTTAAAATCAGCAGCGCGGATTTCAGCGCTAGTCATGACGGTCCCGATTTCAAGACATACATCGGCTTGAACGCGGTTGTTTACTCCCTGGACTCAAAAGAATATACAATGGACTGGGAAGACTTTGTGTGTCCGACCCCTGACCGCTGTATCCCCATTTACGAGTGTCAAGGCGCCAACCCGGAAATCGCGAAAGTCGTCGAGGCCAACGTAGCCTTGACACTTATCGCTCTCCTCATTATGTTCCGCAGAGTTAAGACCGAAAACGACTCAGACTGCGTCAAGTTTGTTTCCCTGATTTTCATGATCGCGGCCATCGTCTCCGGGGCCATAAGCGTGGGCCTATTCCTCGACGACTGCTACAGCGACCTTGTGGAATTAAAATCCTTCACGGCACTGCAGGCGAGAACAGGACCCGCATTCCCTCCTTTCAAATATTTGCAACTCGGTGTTCTGCTTCCCGCTTCTATTCACTCGTTCTTCTCCCCTATCCCACTAGAAGTTTCCGATGTGCTCTTTATCACTGCTTCAACCCAGTATATCCCACATGCCAGTATCTGTCACGAGGGAGGCTGCCACTCACCCCCAGTGTGCCCGGCCCCGTCCAGCCTTCGCGAGTGTTCTGCAGCGACCCGCCGCTCCGGTGATGAAGCGCATGTCGGTGATGTGAGATTAGGCGAATTAGTGAACTCGTGTACCGCTTCCTCCCACCAGCGTAGTCTTGTGTAGCTTACTTGGAGCTTGATATCAAGTGGCTGGACGCGTAGGCTGGAGTAAAAAGAGACTCTGTGGGATGCGTTGCTTCAACAGGTGCTCGCGAACGAGCCTCCGCTGAACATCACCGGAGATGTCACTTATGAAATGGGATCGGGCTACCTCTGTGTTATTTGTGCACTCGCGCTACAAGTATTCAGCACCCTAATAGCACTTTTCCAGCCCGTTCCCGATGCCAGTGTAGGCTCGCAATATGAGTCAATACTGAAGGTGTCTTTCGATGAAGTTTAGGTCTCCGTGAGCTATCAGGATGCTCGATGCATAAAGGATATGCATATTTTTGCACGTGCACCCACACACATGTATGCGTTTTATCTCTGATCATAGATAGTTAAAAGACTAAAGGCTCATTCTTGTATTAGCTATAATTGATCTGCTATAGCGCATTGGTGGTGCGATCATCTTTATTTATTGAATGATGAACTGATCTGCTTTGGATGATGATCTGCAATTAGATTGCACGCTATCCTTCAGAATTTTCCGGACATCATAACAATAAACACATCTTGCCTCCTGCTGATTTGTGACGGCCCAGAATGTCGGGACCCGCTGGTCGAAGCATGCAACTCACCCCATATGTGGCGTTTGCGAACCGGCAATTGCACCTGAGCCTATGATGCAATTCCGATTGGTCGATATCTGTCTAACCAACTCACCTTGATAAGTAAACTTGGTGATCAAATGCAACACCCGTGTTCGTGATGATCTATATTTGATTCTACTCGCGGTAAATTTGAAAATGTCGGCATGGCCCATCTATAGATCACAAGGAAACGGGAAAGACATACCACATGGGATATTGTATAAATACATAAATCTAAAGGTTTGCCCCTACCTTTGGAGCGTAACAAATTAAACGGGGATATTCGCCAATTCCCTATCCGCCTGGCTTGTAACATAAAAGGGCTAATGGTTGTGCTACCGGGACACGCAACCTCAACACGATGCCGCGGAGCAAAATATTCGATTTGTCTTGGCGGTGATTTCATTTACGCCAAATCTAACAAATTGAGCAAACTTCTCGCAAAATTCTCTATATTTGCCAATTTCATCCCATCCGAGTATTTCGCTTTAAGTTTATGGCAAAGGGGCTCAGTCATGCAGGACCTGAATTCGTACTGGAATATCCTAGTTCACTAGATATCAGAAAGTCCCGAACTGTGTGTGGATACGTTTGGGTGTTGTGGCAGAAATGAAGGGGAGACGTAGAGGCAGAACGTGCGGAGAGGCCATTCGAGCGTGGAGCACTTGCAGATGTCGTCATGGTCAAAGGTGTCGCGAACACCAGCCCAAAATACGTAAACCCACGGGATCAAGGTAGGTAAAACAACGCAAATGAACATTGCCAAAACCGAGCAATTGCAGCGCGCGGTGCTCATAACTCGCGGCCTCAAAAGCTGTCTACCGCGAAGCCATCCCACAAATCCTAGTCGCACCCAAACGCGCAAGTGCGCACCACCTTTTCAAGCGGCTGCTTAGGCAATCATGGCCAAGAAAGCAAGTGGAATAAAAGCGTGGATGGGGCCACGAGACCTACTGGAATATCGTAGTTCGCTAGATATCAGAAAGTCCCGAACTGTGTGTGGACAAACTCATAAGATAAATAAACCCTAAGCTAGATATACCCGGAACGGTCTCGGACGGTCTCGGAGTCTAGCCTACTTGTGACACGGCGGGTGTCACAGCACGAACCTACAGATCAGTCAGCACTCCAGAGTTGGCCTAGGGATCTATCATAGGGGCCTGCACCGGGACTCCCGGTCAGGGCTGCCTATACAGATTTCAGCAATTTGTGGCATATATGACAATCAGTGTCACTGTCGTTTTACCCCTTGCCTTAGTGTCACGAGCAGCACAGTCACCGACCAAGCAAATAAAAGGTTGTTGTGTTCTTAGTCTCGTCCAAGTCTACCGAACCTTGAGTTGTTCCCTATGCATCGCAATGTCGATTATCCTTATACGGTATATTACGTTCTCTATCGGGTTGAAACCCACCCCTATTTTAGAACAGAACACCTCTATTCGTATTTCGCTTTCCGGACGACCTCCATCTTTCTGCACATCGTTTTATACACCGTGTATTTGCATCTACGCCGCGATCTCTTCTAATTCCAATTCACCGAACGTTCGATCATATTTCTAGAAATATCTCCACGCTACGCCGTCACGAACGACGTCCAGCCATCTTCACGACTATACTCCCATCTCTTTCATCCTATCTCCACTGGCGGATTACTTTTACCAGTAATGTCCCAAGCACGCACTACTGCATCCCCCCAGAGCTTCGCGCAGCACGAGAGAAGAATTCACCGAATTCCTCGGAAGGTTCTACACAATCTACACCGCGAGAGATAATTCGCACCTCGGTTTTACGATCCGACAACCAACGTATCTGCACAAGCCACCGACCGCCTCCGAATTCTTCGATGACCCAGAAGTCCTCCTCGCTGTCTGCGCCCATCGAAGAAGGACTACGAGAACATGCGCATGATGAGCACCTCGCGTCGACACGTCGTCTTCCTACTGCAACGACCTCGCGCGGTTTCTTCCAACAAGCGGCTTCAAGGACAGCGCGGGCTACACGTTCGACACCGTAGACGCGTAGAGGCCGAAACGGATTTTAGCATTTTACTTTCTGATCTTGCACACGCCCTCTTACCCATCGTGTATTCAGAGGTGGCGAAGCTTCTGACGGACTTAGAGCACGAGTTTGAGGCCTACCACGTCACCCTCAACGAGGCGGTGTACGTTATGAGGTGGAGGGGGTCGTCCCTGACCCTGACACCCGACCGTATCGGTCTGAAACAAGGCCCGGTATCGCGTTTTCCCCGAACTAATCGAATAACGATGAATAAGTCAATCTACTGATAAGCAGTAGTTCCGGCAGTTGGTGGGAGACTTACGATGAAAAGTTCAGGGGGTGAACGTCACGGCAGAAATTATACAACCATCACAAGATTTTCTCTTGGAAATATATAAATCTACTTTCTAGTGGAGCGACCCTGAACATTTCGCCTTTCGGCCGCGCTCTGGCGGGTGTTAAATACCGCCCTTGGGGACGTGTTAAAACACAGCCTAGTGGGCGCATGGTGTGATTCTAGCGCAGTATTTTCTTTTATTTGGTCTCTATATTTCGTTTCAGTATGTCCACGCCATGTTGTGGGCCGTTCTTGAAGAGATCCACGCCCGCGCTTGGAACGCTTTTTGGCTTTGGGAAGTTTCGACGACATGGCGCTCTTCGATTTTCTTAGAGTAGAATAGTCATTTATTTCCATTATATTATATGGTAACAGGACATTTTTGTAGCTACGCTTAAACAAACGCGTTTGCACTCGAGCTTTCTCTTCTTTACAAAATCACAGATCGGTAGACCCTTTGCAAGCGGGAAAACCGCTATTCTAACGGCGTTTTGGACTTTACCGGCGTTCTCCTCGCGGAAAACCACCACATGATGTTATTTACATCACTTCATTTGGTCAATTTTTCGAAAAGATGGAGGCACACTTGGCAACCCTATCTTTTTGGCGACAGTTTTTGTCAGCTTGCAATTCGTTCGTGGCATTAGCTCAAACAGAGCGTCAAACCTGCGGTTTGGGGATCTCGGTGAAAACCCGAGATGCCACACAATAGAAGAGTGTTTCCTTACACTCATTGACTTACCCTCTCCTTTTTGAAAGATTCGCAGGTTTTCAGGCCCTTCCATAGCTGGGAAATCGCTATTTTCACAGCTATTTGGACTTCACGAGCGTTCTCCTCGCGGAAAACTACCCTTAGAGTACCTCTAGTTCGTTTGGTTTGAGTATTTTTTCGAAAAGATGGAGGCACTCTTGGCAACCCTATCTTTTTGGCGACAGTTTTTTCAGCTTGCAAATCGTTCGTGGCATTAGCTCAAACAGAGCGTCAAACCTGCGGTTTGGAGATCTCGGTTGAAACCCGATATGCCACACAATAGAAGCGTGTTTTTTCACGCGTTGTACTAACCCTCTCCTTTTTAAAAGATTCGCAGGTTTTCAGACCCTTTAATAGCGGAAACCCCGCTATTCAAAGGACTATTTCGACCTCACGAGCGTCCTCCTCGCGAAAATTCACGTTGAGTAGACCCCATGTTTGTTTGATCTGAGTATCTCTTCGAAAAGATTGGGGGACACTTGGCAACCCTATCTTTTTGGCGACAAAATTTTCAGTTTGCATTGCGATAGTGGCATTAGCTCAAACAGAGCGTCAAACCTGCGGTTTGGAGATCTCCGTAAAAACCCGGGATGCCACACAATAAAGGTGTGCTTTCTATCTTCTTTTCACCCTTTTCGTTTTCAGGGCTTGAAAGGCATTTTCAGGGCCTGAAAAGTCGTTTTCAGGGGCAGAAATGATTTTCAGGGCCTGAAAAGTCGTTTTCAGGGCTTGAAAGGCATTTCAGGCCCTGAAATGCCTATTTCAGGCCCTGAAATGCCTATTTCAGGCCCTGAAATGCCTATTTCAGGCCCTGAAATGCCTATTTCAGGCCCTGAAATGCCTATTTCAGGCCCTGAAATGCCTATTTCAGGCCCTGAAATGCCTTTCAGGCCCTGAAAACGACTTTTCAGGCCCTGAAATGCCTATTTCAGGCCCTGAAATGCCTTTCAGGCCCTGAAAACGACTTTTCAGGCCCTGAAATGCCTTGTCAGGGCCTGAAAATGAAATATCAGGCCCTGAAAAGGCATTTGTGGGCCTGGAATGAATTTTCAGGGCTTGGAACACTGTAAAAGTTCAGGCCCTGAACTGTTTTTTCAGGGTGTTAGATGGCGACATGAGAATATAATTCTAAACTTTATATAACACGAAAACTGAAAAAAAAGTTCAGGCCCTGAAAAAAAAGTTCAGGGTCTAAATTTTCAGGGCCTGAAAATTTCAATCGTAAGTAGCCCCCCATCTGCCGGATTTACTCTGATAAGTAATCGACGGATATGAATAAGTCAATTGAAGTTATCGAATGAGATGAATAGTCAATCGAAGTAATCTACTGATATGAATAAGTCAATCGAAGTTGTCGACTGATATGAATCAAGGCTCTATATCGAATTATCGATATTTCCGATTCATACCGTAACCGATACTATCGATATATCGTATATATCGCGGATCATCAAATTGCGATACCAAACTATCGATTGTGTGGGTTTCGGTGTTCCGTACTTAATTTATAACAAATCGCATATAAATGTCCAAAGGATCGATTATTCATCGATTGTGCCAATTATCGATACCGCTTTTCAGATATCGGATTGTATCGATACCGAAAATCGAACCGCGATATAGAGCCCTGATATTAATATATAATACTAATCGATCGATATGAATAACTAAAGCGTGGCCGAGTAATCATGATAGACATCGATACCGCACATGATAACTATCGATGTGACAAGACAGATTCCACATTTTCAACTTTGAATTGTATTGATAGAGGCCATACGAGAATGTTCTAGTGTACCTTCAGATGCACTTTCCCGCAAATCGGAGTGCATCCGCCCACATGCACTGAAGGTACGCTTTACCCCTGCTGTGCTAGCAGGGGTAGCTAAAAACAGCAACACGACCTCGGCGATCCTCTTGCCCGTGTGTTTCGAAACGACCTTGCCTTTCGGTTCAAGTTCCGACATAGCCGTAACGTTACCGTCAACGTTACCTGTCGCGGCAATTGAAACCACGGCGGCTACGAGAATGTTATCTTGATTCCACTTTGATTTCGAGTACTTAGGATTGCAACCTCCCGAGGTTTAGATTTTCGACTACTTTTAGATAAGAATAGTACATTTAAAAACAATTTAAAAATGTGGTAGAAGTATATAATGCAATCGCATGTTCATTCGCCAATGGCTTGTGTTTCTTGCCGATATGTTGAGGTACCTGCGTATGGGGGTTTTTGTCTCGGTTGTGTTTTTGTCTTTGATTTAAGAAGATCGGCGACTAAGTGATTGGTCTGTATGCCGTAACAACTGTCGTATTGTATATCGATCCCCGCATGTGCGAGATATACGAATTTGATTGGACCAAAAGTACACTACTCTTGCACGACCCGCGGTCCACTCACCAGGTACAAAAAAAGCTCTTGCCCGACCTTTGAAGATTTATTTCCCCTCGTTTCTTCTGACATACGCACAGTCTTCAACCATACCTTCAAACATCTGCTACTTACCTTGCAAGCATTGCCATCTGAAGGTATTATAGCTCCACATTTATCCTCACAATATATTTTTCTGTGAGCGACGCTCGCTTCAACTGCTAATCACCTTGCAAGCATTGTTATCTACAGGTATAAAAGCCTGTACAGTAATATCGTGGCCACGTTATGCCTTCAATTCTACGATTCGGAGTTTATGGGACACCCGATGAAGATCGTGATGAAGCCAGTACGGACGCTATCAATACACATGGAATGGCCCACCAGCGATGGCATGTTGTCCTCAATGCAATGTAGACAGCTGGATGATATGTAAGTTCTTAAACATCCCCTACGAGGACAGACATGTCCGACAGGACTTACCGATCGTTTGGTGGCGCTACACCTGGAGAATTCGGAAATACATGTTTTTTGGCCTTCAGGAACCGGAACTTTATCCCGACCAGACCCCAATATGGAACGAATGGGTCACCCCAAGGACACTGGTCATTCCAGTCGACGTCACTTGGGCGCTTATCATTCCGCGGCATCAACGAGAAGAGGCAATCGACCTATATTGCGTGCGATGCAATTGCCTTGACCAATAAAGCTCTGCCATTTAAGTTCTCTGATAGAGCGTTAACATTGCCGTCAACGTTACCTCGGTATCGAGGGAATTGAAACCTACAAGTGCCGCAAATAATTGTGGATTGAAGATATAGATTCCAATGTATCAGCAATATAATAGCCTTAGCACTGTGAAATGATCGAAATCTCTCGCCTAGAAGACATCATAGACAAATATTTGGTGTATATTGATTAAATTTGTATGATGATATAGATTTGTGTATCATATGCTAGTATCCATCTCAGTTGCAACTTGTTTTACGGGAATTGAAGCACCTGAATACGCACATTCATAAACGTGTACCGTGCATGCTGACCTAAATTGCACATGGATGTACCCATATTTGCATACTTGTACATTGTATACCGATATGTGAACAAAAATGTAATAAAAAAGTCTACCGGGGCTCGCTAACTACCAAAGCATCACGCATAAATCACAAATTATGTAATGATATGCTGCGAAACGTTCCGGGTCGACTTGCGTGGCGCCTATGTGTCGCTTACGTGTCGCTTACGTGTCACATTGACTATGACGTGCGTGGCAACCATTTTTAGACACCTGAAAATGCCAAAAAATGCGGTTTTTAGTGCACGCCAGAATGTCAAAAATACCAGATTGTTTGTTTTATTAGCTAGGCGTGTCGTGCACACTGATCGAAAAGCTTTCCTGAAGTTCCTCCCGTGAACTGGTGCGGTCTTTATTAGCATCACACCCATAAAGGTCCCGCGTGTCTCGATTTCTTGCTGGTGTGCACAAAGCATAGGAAAGTCGGTAGGGTTCAACGGTTCGTTGACAGAATCGCGATCCTTGAAATCTAACTGTTTGGTGTAGACTACATCGAAACTGTGAGCGAATTGTGCCTCTTTCTCGGTCACCTCCCAAGGCAACGTACAGTATTGACTGTCTGCTGAAATAAAGACAGTAAGGCACTTCTTTCACTTTGGCGAGCAAGTCTGCAAGACCAATGGCTACTATCCACCGGTCCTTGTGGTAGGACTGAAAACGTGCCCAGTCCTACCACAAGGACCATCTTTTCAATAATTTTTAAGGTGCCCTATCGATGCCAATATTGGCCACCCTTCGGTCTACAGTGCGTGCTCACATTTAAGAATATCATGCTATAAGAATATCGGTCCGGAAAATGCTGAAAATCCCCTAAGAATACTGGGTACGGACCAAAAGTTTTGGAGTATCCTTAATGTCATCCGAGCTAAGAATATTCGGTCCGCGGACGCAGCAACGCACGCCATAATTATCGTTGACGATATACATATAATAGGGCGCGCGCGTGACCCACCTCGCTACGGTAGTGCTAGGTCAGCCGCGCACGTCACCTACCGCACTACGGTAGTACACAAGGGCGGGAGTCAAAATCTGCCCAATTAATCGATCCCGAAGGGCACCATATTGGCTATCACTTATGAGGCCCTCAGTATGGTCTTTTAAGAGCCTCAATTCGGTTTGCCGTGCTGCCGAATCCATGGTCAACTGCGAAGTGATGTGTGGCGGTGATGTGTGGCATGACCTCTTTTCGTATTTTTGTATTTAAAAAGTAAAAAAGACGTATTCTTTTTTATAAACAGTTCATCGATGAACACTTTCTTAAACTTCAACCGAAAAGAGTTCTTCGATGAACTCATCTTAATTGTGCAACTGTGAGAAGTCCGTTGTTGAAAGCATTTTTTAATCTTAAACTAAATGTGTTAACTTTTGGTACATTATTGTTTTCTTTCTCGTTGAGTTTTGTTCATCGGTTTTTATTTGCAAAGAGTTTTGCTTGTCACACTGCTGATCTGAAGGCTCCTTTCTTGACTCCCGTTCACTAGACGGATCAGTTTCGGCTGAGCAAATCTTGCTAGTAGATGAAGAAAGCTCCGATAAACTTTAACCTTTTGAACCTCTTGCAGTTCTCAGAGGAGTTTGAGCGGAAACTTGCACGTTAAAAGCATACATATTTTCCCTTTTTCAATCGTGCCTTTAACACACTTTTTCTAGCGCCGCAATGAACAGGCACTCTCAACTTCGAAGCGGCCTCTCCAGACTGAGCTTCAGCAGTTCTTCTTTTCACGATTATATTTTGCTGGATGTGACACCCCGTGTGTGTCACAGTCCTTTGTCTGTACTAGTACTCCGTACAGTACGGCTGTCACAGGTTTATAGGGTTTCCGGCTTAAGCCGAGTTTCACTCAATCTAACTTACTTCTTCTTATGTTATCTTAAGTGAAAGCATTCTGAGTTCTTTCCACAATATATAGTCGGCACTATATATCTGACAGGTTATGGTGCGCCAGGCACCTTCCACTACTTTTGATTTCATGAGTGGCTAAGCCACTCCGCTTGGTGGGGCGTTGGGGGCCCAATTTGATGTCGTGATTTTCGCAGTTGCGGCTGAGAGCTAGTTTCGGGCGGATTCATTTTGGACTCGCTGCAGCGTGCGCCTATCTGGGATTATTTTGTATTGTCCGCGTTGGAATACACTCGACTGGAATTTGATCAATTTTTGTCGTGGGACTCCTTGGCCGTCGCGTTTCGATCTTGCAAATTCACAGTTACGGCTTCTTTATTTATCCGTTCCGGCACTGCATTTTACGGCTCTCGACCAATCGCTTTTACGTATCCGACCGACATCGGCCCTCTACCCCAACGCTCCCACCTACTGGATTTTCATCATGAGTGTAAATTCTCACGTCACGCCTCCCTTGGGGGCTCACAATCGCATTCGACTAGACACGAATTTTTCACGCGACGTCGGGTCTCGTTACACACCGACGCCGAATTCTCCGGGAGTTGCCCTCACCGCTGCCTCCGGACCGGACTCGCGCCACGGCCGTCCAGAATTCTACTTGGGACATCGACATCATCAAGAGGATTTCGCGCGACGCCTTGGGCTCCAAAGAGGACACCTTTCATGGAGATGAAGTACGCCGCAACACGCTCTGGACTTCAATTGTGAAAATTTTGCAGCACGCGTTCGAGCAGAAGGACCCCGCCAACGCCGCTCTTTTTTATTTGGCGGATGCGACCAAGGAGGTCAACGCCATCTTCAATGCTTTTCTATTTTCGACCTTGACTTCGTTGACATCACCAAATTCGCCGGCACGACGTTGGGTGGAAGCCTCGGGACGGGCTTCACCTCGAGATGGCAAGCGTGCTATTCTCGAGGTCACCAAGAGATTGATCCCTCGCGTGGTTCGGCCTCTTGGGCATTACGAAGAGCTTTGCTCTATTTCTTTCAACGACAAGAAGGACCCCGACCCCCTTATCCAAGATTTCGACGCATGCCTGACTGCTATTAGCAACGGCGCTTCTGGGCCTCTCGACGACATGATGGCCAAGAAGCAGCTGTTGGCTTCCCTCGACACGAAGTTCTACGACAGGGTGCTTACCCCGCTTCGTCTCGACGTTGAGTTGGCCAAGGTCGAGCTCGAGGACATCTACGCCCACATTCTTGAGATTTGGGATGCGAACGCCGGCAAGCGCAAGCACGTGCCCTTCGTGGACAAGTCGAACGTCCTGTACTCTGGTCTACCCTCCGACGTTGACGTGAAGGCCTTGATTAAGGACTTTCAATTCCACATCGACGCCGCCAACAAGGTGCTTGCCACGCTATCCGACGAGAGTGCGAACGACGAGCCGACGACGAGGTGGCCGGCTCCGTCTACGGGCAAGCCTTCGGGCAAGCCAGGTGTGCATTTTCCACCCTCCTCCTGGCGTGACCGCCAGAACCGTCGGGAAGATGGGAAATATCATGGGCGGCAACGCCAATGGAAGCACCGCTTCGCCGCTTCGCCCCTCACCAAGGGCGGGAATTGGTCGCAAGACCACCGGCGCCGCAACGACAACAAGCAATTCGGCATGCACTCCGCCTCCTTCCACGTCGTCTCCAAGGCATTCGTGCCGGAGTGTGTCCGTTGCCCTCCGGGGTATTTGGCATGACTCCGCGAATTGCCCCGCCACCGCCGACATCGAGTGCGACGCATGCGTGATTGAGCAAGCCGACGACGCCGACGGCCTCGTGTCCGCCTTCCAGACCGCGTTCGACACTGAGGACGACACGGCCTTTGCTCGACTCTGTGCCCAACATGAACACCCCTTGGTTCGGCAGGACGAGGAGCCCTTCACGTTCTCCGAGCACATTGACGTGGGGCTCCGTGCACAATACGCGGGATTAACGCCCCCCCAACCCTCCCTCCTTGCTACCCGCGTGCATGAGGCACGCACCGCTCTCCGTGAGCTCAAGCAGGTGGTTGGTGGTGCTGGGCCCGACTCCCAGCACTTTCCGATGGTACACTTCGGCTCGGCCACGCCCTCCGTGATCGACGAGGCCGTCGTGGAGCATGTGCCGGAAGTGGCGATCGAGAAGGAAGAGGACGCGGTGCTTTACCCGAAGCAGTTCATTGACAACGAGCCCCCATTCGAACAATCTTTCATGGACAACATGTCTGTGAAGTTGGGCTTCTTTGAGCCCGAACCGGAGGTGTCAGCTAATTCCTTTGCCCCTCTGCCTCCGTACATTTCTTCCACGCATGATTCATTCAGCTAGCGTGGCTGACACGGAATCCGGCGATGAGGACTTGCGTGATGCCGTCCCACCACCCGCTCCACGGGTTGGTGGTGTGCGGACACCGTCAATTGGCAACTTTCTCACAGCAGCAGCACTACCTGCACTGTTTCTGTGTGTGAGCATCGCCTTGATCGACACCGTCACCACCACTACAATTTGTGATGTGAAAATTGCTCCACGGTCGGTGGTGTACGGGCACTACTCTGGTTATCGGAATTGCACAGTGGACTACTTCACTGACGGACCCCGACCTTCTGGACACTGAACCGACTGACTCCTACAACATCTTCAATATGGACTCTGGTTTCCTGGACTCTGGCTGTTTCGGCATCTACAGTCTGGACTTTCGATTTGAGAACTACAACAACTGCAATTTATGTGAACTCTACTCTGTGGACCACTTCCGAGGTGGTTAGGGTTGCTTTGAGAAGCCTATAGTAACACAACTAGATCTGTTCCACAGGCACAACAGCCTTCAGTGTGTAGTGCTAGCTAGAATTGGGACCGCCCTGGCCAAGAGCACAGGCCCCCGCTAGAAATTTGTTTCCACCGCTTGAGATTGTGTGTTTTGTTTTCCCTAACAATCTGCCTGCTCCACCCTAACTCTTCCTCCGTAATAGTACAGGGTGGTGTGCTGGATGTGACACCCCGTGTGTGTCACAGTCCTTTGTCTGTACTAGTACTCCGTACAGTACGGCTGTCACAGGTTTAGGGTTTCCGGCTTAAGCCGAGTTTCACTCAATCTAACTTACTTCTTATGTTATCGTAAGTGAAAGCATTCTGAGTTCTTTCCACAATATATAGTCGGCACTATATATCTGACATTTTTTTTAAAAGTTTGTTTCATTATTATATATATTTCCACGCCCGCAATTTCCCCTCTCCCCTCCCCCTCTTTCCTAGCTCCCCGCCCGCGGGCCTTCGGGACGCAATTTTCCTCCCTTCCCGCTTTCTCCCCACGGGCCTCCGGCCCACCGAATTCTCCCTGTCCCTCACCCTTTATCCCAGCTCCCCACGGGCCTTCGGCCCGCAATTTTTGCTGAGATTCAGTAGTTCAGTATCACGTATGACGTATGACAGTGACAGTGACAGTACAGTGACTTCCTACCTGTACTCAGAAGTTCGACTTCGGTAGCTTAGACTGTGACACACGATATGATTGCCTAGTGACGGCCTCAGAGCTTAGATAGCCTGAGAGTCATGTTTTCATTTCTATATTTTGAGATACCCGATTGCCTCGCTCAAACCCTACGGCGTTCAGCGTTTTCACTGTGTCACTAGGACATTCTAGTAGGCTATAGGCCCACCACTTGCCTAAAGTGGTTTTGATTCAAAGCCACTGAATGGCTGGCTACAGCTGTAGAGGGGCGAGCGTGGCTGAGTAGGTAGAATGTTGCGGGGCGCCGCGTTTTCGCGGTGCAACTGACTGCGTAGATGATGAGGTAAGCGCGACGAGTGGCGGAGGAGAGTATGGAGGAGAAGGGTCAGAGAGCGTCCTTGGATCGATGCAGATCGCGCAGAGTATGGCACCTAGTGGCTCGCGACACGTTAACAATGGGCCATGACAGCGGATTCGACAAGCGCAAGGACCTCGACCTCCCAACTCTTACTTTCCGCCCACCCCCGCCGCTCCGCATTTTTCCTCGTGACTCTATGCTTCTTTACCCGTGTCATTTTACCTTAATTCGACACGCTTGCCGCTTGTTCGTGTTTATTGAGCGCATTTACGGATCTTGCGGTTGAGTTGACCGCTTTTAGACGCTTGGCATTTACGGAGTATTGGCTTCCAGACATTTTCCTTTGGGGTATATTTTTACTTCGCCAAACCCGGCCGTGTTACCGAGTTTCGTGAGCATCGGAGCAGATTTTGAATTTATTTCGGGTTTGGCCCCTTCCTTGAAGGGGACTAAGCCTTATTGTTAGGGTTTCGTCGCACCGGTGCTCCACCTACGGCCGCTATGACCACCGTGGATTCTTCGGATGGATTTACCACGCCGGTCCCGGCTGGGGTCGACACGCGGAGGGCGCTTCCCTTCAGCGACGGCCCTGAGGAGCCTGTCCCTTCTACACCTGTGAAGAATCGCCCGCTTGCGGGTGATGAGACTGGCGGTGCTGCGGTTATCAGGGAGCTTCTTAAGGACTGCCAGACCATTCTTCGCAAGCCAGGTCACCGCGCTAGCATCATTCAGCAAGTGCGTGACCAGTGTCGGCCCACCCACATCAAGGCCTCGGAGTGGGTCTTCGACATCGACAAAATCAAAGGTCAGGTGCCTCGTGAGGAAGCCTTGGACCGCTTCACGCGAGCGGTAAAGACTCAGCTAACCGACTTCAACCTTCAGTTCGCCGCGGCATTTCATCCGACCGATCTTACTGCTTGCATTCTCCCTGAGGCTACTAGGATCCTTTTCCGCATTCTTACGGCATTGGTGCGGGGGTCCTGCCTTCGGCTCATTGAGGAGTCGGCTACGGTGTCTCCGGAGGATGGGCGCCGTGCATGGCTCGTGATTTGCCGCGCCGTTGCCAGGCGACGCAGGCCGTGGGTCTCCCATGGCTACTTGTTCGAGACCGCACCGGCGATCGAGCTGCTGGAGGGTGTAGACCATTTTACACGTTTGCCGAGGTTACGGGGTAAATTTTTTGAAAAATCTGATATTTTGTTTGCAAATCCCTCAAAATGAGACCTTCGTAGCATACACTTTTTGCAGATTTTGCATGGACGAAATGCCTTTGTATTCATGGATTTTTCTTTTTTTTTTTTGGGGGTTGCGGGTAAACTTTGTGATATTACTTGGCTCGTTATGCGTTTCCCTACAAGCACAGGTTGGGAAATTGGTATGCAGAACACCCCTTTGTTCGTACATTTTTTTATCAAAGGCTTTAAGAGTATACGTCAAAGACATTAACTTTTCATGAAAGACACTAAGAGTACACGTGAAACATTTCAGAGCAAATTTCTTATAACATAGTTACCGTTCGATCACTCAGTTTGGCAATTTTTG
This sequence comes from Cymbomonas tetramitiformis, assembly GCA_001247695.2. Lineage (NCBI taxonomy): Eukaryota > Viridiplantae > Chlorophyta > Pyramimonadophyceae > Pyramimonadales > Pyramimonadaceae > Cymbomonas > Cymbomonas tetramitiformis. The sequence continues at coordinate 45,934 of LGRX02010965.1, forward strand.
CACCTCAATACTAAGGCAGTGTAGCTGTCTCTTCTCGACTCATGCAAAACCTTCCTTAGGCGATTCTTACACCTCAATACTAACGCAGTGTAACTGCACCTTCTCGACTCGCGTAAGACTTTCCCATCGGTGTTCTCGATCACTACAAACTGCTATGAGTAATTACCTCTGAGCACCAATCTTGTGCTGCGGCAAAAACTGTGTCCTACAGTTCTCCATCCTTAGGGACCTTCCCGCTTACACTTGGCATCATTCCACGGAACTCATTCACGGAACGTTAACGCGCCAGACTTCCGCAGTAGCTCAGCCGTCAACTCCACATCGGGGTGCACTTGGATGTCAGTAGGCTTTGGAGCAATCTCAATATAGTTGGGCATCACCCGGGTGCAGCATGCATGTGACACGCAAAACTGGAACTTGCTCTCATGTCATGCACCATTTACCTGCCTTTTCCCCTGCACCACCACCCTTGGTGCGTCGGCTTCCAACACGGGTTGCTTCACAGGCTTGCCTTCATCATTGGTGCGTGTCTTCTGTGTTGCACACCCTTGCCCTACGTTCAAGGCGGCAGCACATGACGCCTGACGACCAGATCCAGGCACCAGCATCCACTCACCCTGTTTCAGTCCCGTACCACCCGCACCCACCTCCGACGTACGAGGAGTGATCTTCACCTTCTCCAGTTCCTTCAGAATGTAATCCACTTCCTGGACGGTGAACCCAGCTTGAACGTAAAAGGCATGCCCCGGAGAGAACCCCGCTTCCTTCAGCACGAAACATATATGCACACACCAGTGCACCGCGCTGCTACGGCCATGTCTGCCCATCAAGTTCGTCCATGCCTTGCAGCTGCAAGAGACGCGTTGCTTTCGGACTTGGGACGCCCCTCTCTCTCCGAAGTGGATGTCCCGGGCAGCATCCAGGTACCCGAAGACCACCGTCTGCGAACTGCCTCCCTCCACCGCAACCGTGAAGGCCATGTCCAAGACCCCGTTCACCACGTTGAACCTGGTCAGGCGTGGAGTGGGTGCTCCCACTTGCAGCACCTTCAGCTTTGTCTCTCCCAGAAAAAGCTCGGCTAGCATCTTTGCCTGGCCTTTGATGGTTTTCAACCGGTAGGCAACTTCCGACTGAGTGCCAACCGACATCCGTGAGCCCAACCGGTCCGTCGAGTGAATGCGTGCCTCCATCAAGTACTCCACCACCAACGTCTTGTCAACCCGGGAAGAAAGCTGCCACGACCGATCAGCGGTGGGGTTGTTGCGATCAGGATCGACTGACCACTCCCACGCACCGCTTTCCGGAATGCGACGAGCCATCCGAATGCAGGGCTCCGCGTCGGTCAAGTCCACGGTCAAGCGCCTCTTCTTCGGAAACGAGCGCCGTGTGTCCGGTCGATGGTTGCGATGCTCCGAGGTGTCCGGAGTTTTCTCCAAGTAAGTTTCAGAGAACTCCTGCAAAACATCATAGCTGAAATGACGTCCCCGACGAGCCGCTTGACACTCCTCGCGACGTTCTTGGTAGAGAGCTCCGGTACGCCCGTGTTCCCTAGCCTCATGACCACCAGCCAACATGAATTCCAACCTCCAAGATTGTTGTATGAAGCTGACAATAGTCACCGAGAAGAACTCAGACATGGTCACGATTTCTCCGAATACCTTTTTGTCACGTCCAATCAAAGGCTCGGCCAGGTTTGCACCCTTATTCTTGAAGAAGTGCATGCAGCGCTGGGCTTCACGCTCGTAGAAGGCAAGGAACTGGGTCAAGTTGTCCTCCACGTCCTTTCGTGACTGTTGCTCGATGAAAGTCACCAGGGCTTTACGACTATCCATGACCTGCTCATTCCCCTATATCGTTAGTGGCGAAGGGTTTAAAAGGGGGTTGAGGGTAGTTTTAGGGCGTTACATTACCTTTCGAGGGGATAAAGCGTGTAGCCAGGTGTAGGTTAAGTTCATGAACTGCTCTTCCTCGAAATCGTCGGTCAGCCACTTGCAATGCACACCAACTGCCTTGGCCACATGAAGCTCGCAATCCTTCTCGATGCATTCGCCCTCTTCGTTCGTGATCCGAACCCCACGACGTTCCTTCTCAGGAAGATGTTTGTTGAAGTGCAACCGTGCTCCAGCTCACCCGCCTACTCCGCTGTCCCGCACCAACATGAACGGACGAAACTCCGGTTTCCCTGAACTCCTTTATTTGGCACGCGTGCTTGTCCAGGAATTTCCCCGAGAAGTTTTCCTGGTGCCTCACGGAAATTACATGGTCACAACCAGCCCACATCTTTGCTTCGTCCTCCCCTCTTTCTCCACCGGGTAAAGGGAAAGTAGCTAGCTTCAGTATACCGATGCCGTGGATCACCGTGCACATCTGTCGAAGACATTTATTCTCAGAATGTTTTGAGGAACGTCGTGTTATTTTGGAAACTTGCAGGTGAAAACAAACCATACCTGCTCAACTGCTGAACTCTTCACACAACTATGCCCCGCATCGGAGTAACATGCCGCGGTGTTGAAGGGAGGTTTGCCGATGCGCCGGTCCATCAGCAACATGATTTCAGCCGGACACCATGGAATGTCCAGAGGAGACATGAAGAACCTGAGGGAACGGCGGTCGAAGTGAAAGACTCTCAAGTTCTTCTTCTTCAACATGCGATCCAGTTCTCCCCACTCGATGTCCGCATCCTTCTGCATGGGGCGCTTCCCGGTGTTCGCCTTGGCTTTAAGGACTTCCTCTTTGACTGCGCGTTGGTCTTGAACCTCCCTCGCAACCTTGAAGACATCTTCCAGGGACCCTTCGTCAGAGGAAAGCATTTTCTGGAAAGCTTCCATTGTTGCGGCAGCTTTCAGTTTTTCTCCACTAGCGTTCCCAAAAGTCGGCACGACTTTCGCAATCGCTTCCTGCGTGTCGGGTGAAAGAATTGCTTTTCCTTTTTTCTGCACAGGAGTCGTGCAAGTGTGCACACCCTTGTGCTCGAAAACTAGCAAACACCCTGTTGCGTCCTCCAGGTCGACACGTGCAGCGATGGCACGAGCGGAACAAGCAACGTACTCGGTAGGGGTCTGGCACTTGGGGCAAGCCGGACCATGCACCTGTAAAGTACGAAGTTTATTTTAGGAAGCTGCCCAAGCTATCGGTGGAAACAAAGGTTTGTGTTTCACAAAAACATAAATATATACCTTGTGCCCAAGGAAGTCCTCCTCGTTTTCACCGGTCGTGCGCGACATTCGATTCACGAAGTGTTTGCCTCCAACTTGAAAGAACACACACTCCTCGTCTTTACAGACATATTCACCCAGGCAGTGCATTGAACGAGCCAGAACATTCTGTTTACCGTAAACGTCGCTCAGTCCCTTCCAAGTAGTCTTCCCAGCCTCCGACCAAGTTCGGTTGTTCACGAAGAAATCTAGTTGAAGTAAAGGTATACCTTTCCTCCCTCCAGTGAGCTCGCCTTTGAAGTGCGTACCGAAAAGTTTCGAGCCGTCAACGTCAAGTGGGACTTTATTTAGAGGTGTGCGAAACTCCAACTGGCCAGATAATTTTCGCGGAAACATTGTTAGTACTGGCTGCGTCGTTTTTGAAAGGTTCCGAAGCACAGCTTGCCTTGGAACTCTCGCCAGTGATTTTCAAGTCTACAGAATCGGAGTCGCTGTCTGAGTCTGACTCGGACACAAGTACAGGTATGATTTCTTCCTCTGGTTCCGAAAACTCGATAAAAATCTGGTAAAGGTGTTCTGGAACAATGGGCAACAAGTCAACACTTTCGAATATTTCGTCGGTGTTCATGTTCATCAAGGTGTAACTTTGTTCATCAGAGATTTTGAAAACCTTTCGAAGCACCTGCCCAACCGCGTAGGGCTCGCCTTTTGCAAAAGAAATCGGAACTTCGGAGATGGTTTGTTCACCATCTTTGTGAAAGACGACGTTAAAAAATTGTTTTGACATCTTTTACCTACATATTTCCAGTTGCTAAACGCGAAAACAGAAAGATTTAAGACAAAACAGCGACCCTAAGTCTTTATAGCGCACACAAAAATAATACACCCACCGGCAATCTAACATCCATTCTTCTACTTGCAACTTTCGTTTCTTGGCCGCACGTTCGGCATCTAACTTGTTTTTTCGTCTTCTTCGTGCAACATCCGGATCGGAACAGTTGTACCAACCCATTCTCGGCATGGGTTGGCGTGCGTCCGACTCTTCGTCGGATGAGCCATCAACAATCAAGATCGGTCGAGAAGCCTCCGAAGAAGGTGAACTTGCGGCTTCGCAAGAACCCTCGGAGGCATCGAAGGAACTAACCCTGCAACAAAAACAACATTAACTAACGACACTTCCGTGAAACTTTCAAAGGCAAAATGTCAGGCGAATGTAAAGAAAACAGTACCTGTTCTGATTAATGCTAAAATTGTAAGAAATAACAAGAATGATAAAAGAATTCAGTAACAAAACAGCAAGTTCATGATTAATGTGCTTTTGGCTTTCAAAAGGCAAAATGTCAGTCGAAAGTAAAGAAAACAGTCACTTTTCTCATTAATGCTAGAACTGTGAGAAATAACAAGAATGAACAAGAAAACAGTAACAAAACAGGAAGATCATGATTAATGTGCTTTTGGCTTTCCAAAGGCAAAATGTCAGTCGAAAGTAAAGAAAACAGTCACTTTTCTCATTAATGCTAGAACTGTGAGAAATAACACGAATGAACAAGAAAACAGTAACAAAACAGCAAGAACATGATTAATGTGCTTTTGGCCTACAAAAGGCAAAATGTCAGTCGAAAGTAAAGAAAACAGTCACTTTTCTCATTAATGTTAGAACTG